>JAQGAG010000100.1:0-25869 GCA_034696835.1 Lepidocyrtus lignorum
TCGACGTTGAAATTTTCATTTTTTCATATTATGACAATTTGTCTTAGAAGGGATTGCTAATTACTATAATTAAGCCAAACTATAATTAAGCCAGGTTTTATGAAGTTTTACAATTCTTTATTTTTAAGGAAAATGCGTAATAGCAGTGGAGCCTTCGTATAATATGCATTGTTTGTTATCATGACCATTATACCACCATCATTATACTGCTTGTCATCACCAACAGTTCCAACAATGAAGAAAAAGAAGCGGAAAAGACTTCTCGTATTGTTTAAAATCTCATATGCATCCTGGCTTGGCTATGCTTCAAGTATGGTTTTAAAAAGGGAAAATGCAACAATGACAGGACCGAGTGTGTGGGGGATCGGATTATGCATTTCAAAAAGGTTACATCGGACTCGAAGTTAAAACGAGTAGGCTTCATATTTGACGATCAGACATGTTCTTATTCATATTTGTTTTAAAAAATGTCGTGGGACTGGAAAATGGTAACGAATTGTGTCATCGTCAGCATCATCACAGGATGGTTATGTGTTTTATGTGAAGTATAGTTTATGCTTGATTCTGCATAACTGTCATCACCACCATCATCATCATCAGTATGCAATCAATATTTCCCTATCCATCCAAGATTATTGTCTCTAGCATAGAAGAACACCTGCATTAGGAAGATGGAAAAAGTGAGGGAAAACCTCATGATTAGGGGGATCCATTAGGTGTACTTCAAGTGACGGTCATTTATGGGATAATTACCACAGTGGCTATTTAAAGAATGACCTAATATTAATGAATTTTGTCATTAGCATATCTACACATGAGCATGACTTAAAGCTTTAAAACTAGTGGATAATGATGCTTACCAGACTTCCGTCCAGCTCGTCCTTTGGCTATCGCTAGTGTAATACATATAAAACAGGGCAAATGTACGGTAGAAACTAGAAAGTTGTCGTTAATTTTGGTAGTGGAAATGTATGACATGTGTCTGTAATAATTATCGGTAGTTCCACTACCTTAATTAGTGCAATCTAACTTTTCATTTGTTTAATGAGTTTCTACTAATAGTTAAATAATGCTTTTCATGGAATTCCCGATCAACTTTTCTAGTTATGGCTATTGACGATGATGAGATGATACAAAGGCTATTAATAATGATTTGGCATTATCCACTTTTAGATCAGTTAGATAAATCAAATCATATCACCAGTTGGCTAATATAGAACTGTAAAATAATGTTTGGAGGTAATATTTGGGGTTGAGGCTGTGTGTAACATTTATATTTTGGCAATGGCACATCTTTCATTTGAACTACTGGTATTCACTCTCAGTTAAATCTAGTAAATATTTACCTGCCAGTTGTTCACATCACGTCTTGATGACACTCTGAATACTTTTGTGATCTACTCACTTTGTCTAAAATTTGTGGCGCCAGTCCATTGAGTTAATTGTTATTATTAGCCTTTTACATTCCCGATGCAAATATTTTGAAGCTTCAACTATGAAAAAATCGTCTTAACATTCTGTTAGGTTGATGTTTGAAAACAATTCATATTTTCAGGAAAAATAAACGTCTCTTTTCGAGCGTTGTGGAGCGGATGTAAACTGCAAACGGTCTAAAAATACAAACAGCAACAATTAGTAAAAATGAAAGCGATTGTTATTCCGAATTATCATACAAATGGCCAAAGAAAATCACCAAATTATGAAAATTTCCTTCTGCTGTATAAAAAACCAAACAGTTTTGCGTTTTCTCTCGCGTTCACCTTCCAAATAAAATGGACATTTTGTTTCATGCTTAGAAAGCGAGGTACTTTGAAAATGTTTTGAAGAAGATTTCTTAAGATGAATAAAAAATACGGCAACTTGTACGAATCAGTTCCAATATGTCTTAAAAAAATGAACTGTGCCTTTATCTATTACGATCGACTATCATATTCATGGGCATCTTCAATATCACACCAATCATGACTTATGCATAGCATGGCTTTTCATCATTTGACATTTCATCTATCCATTTCAAACATCTATGTGGTATGAACCAACCAAAATATCATGCGTAAAATTATGCGGAGTCGTTTGTGTTTCGATGTTCTCGTTCTCATGCATCGTCTTTGCCAACTTAATTATAATTTTAAGCATCGAATCTGCAATAATACCCACACATTTTTACTACACATACCTATATATTTCACTGTAGAATTTTTTCCTTTCTGATTGAAAAATAAATGACACTTAATAGGTAGATAAATATTTTCCATTTAGTGAATCCGACTTGAAGTTCAGAACTTGTCATTATCATCTTCCTAAAGGTCTTGCGTTGTCTAAATTATCCCGACTTAAAACATGAACTCGGCTGTTGTCTTCTATAAATACAGGAGGAAATCTTGCATAGTTAAAAGCTCACAAACAGCTCGCATGCATGAAAGGGAGAGTGATTTTTTAAAGTTTTTTAATAGTATTATTGTTATTGTTATGATTATTGCAGTGCGTTTAAATATGGAATCGGCTGCAGAATAACAAACAAGGGGGTTGAAGCGTTTGGCTCAGCGAGTAGCTGACAGCTGAAAGCTGAAATGCTTTATTGTTTTTTATTAAACTTTCATACGTCATTTTTATTCTGTTTTCTATAATGGCTTATGGAGGAAATGCATGCAATGTTAAAAGCATAAATAAAGGCAGAATGGAGTAATGTAGGGATTTTAAAGGTTGAGTTCACAAAAGGAAATCAATTATATATGATTTTGTTTCTGATTTATTTCTGATATGTATTTCTCTAAATGAATTAGGCGATAGAAAGCTGGAGAATCTGTAATGCTCAGAACGCTCGATAGAGAAATTATAATTTTTAGTGGCCTTCGTGCTAAGCTATTTCACCGAGCGAAACCGGTCGTTGCAATGCTATTTAGGATAAGTAGATAAATCGATGCGTATTCTGTCGGTGATTTCATAATTTCAAAGGATTTGGATTAAAAACTTACGATTAAACATACATAAAATCAAATTGAAATGAATTGAAATGTCGAAATGTTTGTGCAATAATCGATTATTAAACATCCCTGTTTTTCAATTTATTTACAGGAATTGTCTCCCAACCGTTTGGAAATTTCCCTTGAGAAGAAAATTCTACTTACTTTCACCAACAGGATTGGATTACCTACTGTAGTTTTGGAGCAGCGTTAACATCATGGCGTAAGCAAATTAATCTTATTTTAATTTTGAGAAAATGGACAGTTAAATAATGCTTGGAATTGAATAGGTATGTGTATTAATTTTTGGATTGATTATTCTCCAGAACCCTCCAAATAACTGCAGGTGCGGTTGTTTGTGTCGAAGCGGATATTCGAGGAGATGTCCGGATTGGTACTAAAACGGTTGTTCATCCCTGCGCGAAGATTCACGCTGTTGGCGGGCCAATTATTATTGGAGACGCCAATATTATCGAGGAGTTGGCCTTCATTGAGAATAAGTGCGTTCAAGGATTATAGCTCAAATCAAACCAATTATGATGTTGTTTGCATTGACGACAAATTTCAGCATTATATAATACTATTTCAAAATTTAAGATTAGTAATTTTTGTCTTTTATTTTTCACAGGTCCTCCGAAGCTATGCTTATTGGAAACAATAATGTTTTCGAGGTCGGTTCCACTGTGAGAGCAAAAGGAATTGGAGATCATAATATTTTCGAAACTAAATGTAAGCTTTGGCAGTATCACATATAATCTTGTCCCTAAGATGAAAAATATTCATAAGAATGCTTGTCACATCTTTATATATTTTCAGGCTTTGTTGGCGATAAAGTTAGCATAGGAAATGGGTGCGTTTTCGGTGCTGGAACGAAGGTAACTCCCGATGAGGCTGTGGCAGATAATTCAGTATTCTATGGGGAACCATTGAAGCATCGTATTGCCGGTGAACGGCCATCGGTAAGGTTTGATACCTAATTTGATCTACGCGTTAGTTTCAAAAATATTTGTAATAGATTGTTGAATTTACGTATTACTTTCTATTTTCAGGCCCAAACTCTCCAGATTGATTTTCTCAGCCGGATCTTACCAAATTATCATAACATTATTAATCCAACAGTACGGAAGGAATTGGCAGCTGAAAAACCATCATAAAACTTAAAACATAAAAAAACTAATGAAAGTAATTAAAATTATTATTGATCTTCCGTGCTTAACAATAAAAAAATTGTCTTTTGTATGCAACTTTTGAGCACATTTATTTTTTTGAATTGTTCAGATGTACATATACGTCATACCTACCATATGTTCGTTAGATGTATGATATTAAATCGGTAATTAAAGTACTAGTAAGTACCATATGATTTAAACCAAACTTTGTTGGTATTTAGTGAGTAAAATTGTTATTTTGTTTTATTTTAGTACTAACTCACATTCAGCTAACCTTCCTTACACCATACATCCGTTCCCGCAAAAACTTGGGTTGTTGTCAATGTCATTTATGCTCCTCTTCAAATCAAGTGTGGTTAATTATGTCACCTTGAATCAAATACTGACAATGAGGAATTTACTTTACCAAAGAAAATGTATTATGTTACATAGTCATAAACACTGTACGGGAAGCTTTCATAATTGTTAGTGAATCATAAATGCATATTTTGCGGTTATTGGAGTCGATAAGAGGTGCATTTATTTTAAGTTCATGTTGATTCTAAAAAAGACACCGCAGTGAGTGTTTCAGTATCTATATTTGTACAAATAGGGAGTTTTTTACTTAATTGGAAACATGAAGACTTTAGCTTTAGTGATTTTAATCGTAATTTTTGCATTTGCAATTAAGACCAGTGCCATTGCGTATCGGGGATTAAGGAATCTACCGTCTGAAGATGATGAAAGTCAAGGTGCTCTTTGCATAACATGTTTTTTATAAATACGGAAGTCTGAAAATATATTTATCTTATTATGTCATGTCTATAGCATTCATATATACCTAAGCAAACAGCATAGTCCAATGAATTTACTATTTGCAGAAGCATTTGATGCTGACAGCGAACAAAGCAGCCAAGAGTTTCCCGATCCCGACATCTCTGAATACTCGTTGAGGTCTGTGCGATCCAGATCACCAAACTGGAACCCAAATAAGGACAAAACTCTCTTGTATGACAGTAGGTTCCGTAGGGGTCGTTGCCGGCCGAGTCAAAAATGCAAAAAGAAGTCTACAGGAAAGTAAGGAACTGTACTAATTGTCATGTATTAAATTGGTGGATTTTTTCCCGTAGCAGTTAATGTTGCCTTTCATAATATGTATTAGCCCTAAATTGTAAGTATGAGAAAACTTTATCTATTGCCCACCAACAATCAGTGCCATTATATAAAAAGAATAGTTAAATTAACAATATTATTTTAAATCAACAAACCGTAAACAATTTTAAATTGCACACCTTTAAATATTAAATTATATAGATAGCTATTGAATACCTATTTCATTGCATTTAATGAATTCTCAATTTTAATAATTATTCATATGAAACATCATTTCGCATTTCGAACTTCGTCAAATGGATCGAAGAAGGCATAATTTGGGGAATACACATAAGAGTGATCATATTTATCCATTCGTTCATTTACAAAAGTAAGAGGTTAATTCGGCCAATGTACCAAACCTACTGATATTCCATGTTCGATTAGATTAAGCCCTATTTTCTAAAGTGTCTTCGTAAATAGGTGTCATCAAGCCCAATTTCCACTATAATGAAACTTCTGTCAAAATGTCAACGAATTGATCTCCACTGGGAATAAGAAGGGGGCTATATGCGATTCGACAGAGCAATTTTTTAGATGACTCTATACAAACCTCAGTAATTGCCAATGGTACATCCAACAAACCAACCGAACCCTCATATCCCTAAAAATCTATAAGGAGCTACTATACCTATTTCTATAAAACAGCACTGCTCCTTCCTTTCTCTTTTCCCCATTTTTTATGAATAAAATTGGTCGAGCGGGTCCCCAAGCTCTTAAAACAAATGACAATTTTATTTGGCAAAAACGTTTCCAGATTTGATGGTATGATCCCGGTCATTTGGTAGACCCTTCCTGTCCATTAGAGTTCACGTTAGCATTTTTTACTTTGATTCTCACAACCACATCATTTACCTCAAGTTGAACTGAATACCACAAAAAATCAATGGATTCCTAATAGCGTTTAGCTTTCTAATATATATCCTGACACTATACTTTCCATAAAAAAAGCTACATACAAAAAAATGCTTGTTGAAGTGAGTGAGCTCATTCAGAAAAACCAATGAAATTAGATTGACCGAGATGCCAGGAAGAGACGCTACGCTGAGGTTTGCAAGTTTTAATGATCCTTCCTGGGTGAAAGACACGCCTTCTTCTTGTCCATTCAGACATCACTTTTGGGGAAGCTGTTCATTTCATGTTCTCACTTGCTATGGATTGGGATGAAGCTTTTTTCACTGCTTTCAGATCAGGACAATTTTTGAAACCAGATAAATCCTACCGTTTTAAAGCTAATCGAATTGGTAGCTCATATATTGAGTTTGATACTTGGAAAGTTAGAAACCGTTGTATTATCAAGATCAAGAAAACTGACCGACAAGCTTCGGGATATTTGACGATTCCTCTTTAAATTGCAGTCAAAAGCTAAAAGCCAAATAAGATGGGTGTAAAAAAGATAAACTGTGAATTTGTCCCCGTCCATTAATTTCCCACGGGTTCGACCGTCAATCTACATATAAGGTTAGCAAGTCAGACTTTCTGAAAAATTTGCCTTCGTCCGGTCTTAAGAGTGTAGGTACTCATTTATGCCACTTCCGTTCCGATTCAATAGCATAGGTCAGTTTTCACAATTTCTAAAAGTAATTGACTTCCTTTTAACTCAAACCGTTTTAACAAGCCCCAACCAATTTATTCAATGAGCATCCTAAAAGTTTTGATAAAAAATTAAATCATATTTTAATGAATCAGCGGGAGGATGCGTGTGTGCATTTGTGTGAAATTATTACTCAAGAGAGCGAGAGTGGAGAACGCACTTTACAGAAGATTTTTGGCTTTTCAACAAAGGGAACCCGGTAGGGAATAACGAGGACGGTAAAAGGGGAAGGAAGCTGAACTAGCTAAAAGGGTGCATCCGCTGTGGTTTTAATCCAGAAGCCAGACCAAAGTCAGATTATGACTAGTTTTAGATAGGGGAATCATCGGCATGATTTGGAAAGTAGGACTGATCCTAACTGAAGCACATTTTGTCATGCCCATATCACTGCATGGGAATAGAGATGATGTGATGGTTTTTCATTGCTATATTGAATTTCGGATAATTACTGAAATCGTTTCTAAAACTGTGGCCGTGCTTCACTCCGGCTCTTATTATCATCATCCGCGCATAAAAAAGTTCAAGCACACGTCATAAATAGTACCCCGCAGCTTCCAATTATAGATGAATTAATTGTTCCTGCTTATTATTGCAGTATTTTTTTCTGTTGACTTTGTTCTTCTCTCTGGTCATGTCCATTCAAGAATGGAAAAAAATGGGTTTCATTTAGTGATCAAGATCAAGTACATGCATTGGTGAATGAACGTATGCAATACTTAAACTCATCAGTCATCAATATCCCGAAGCACAATGACAATTATTATGATTTTAAATAATAAGAATAAACGAATTCATATAAATCCATAGATGAGTAAGCTTCGGTAATAAAATGAATTGGTAAACAATCAACCCCCAAGCCAGGACGTTTTGTAGAGAATGCAGCGTGGAGTGGAGTGAAGTTAGTTGGAAACCCGTGAGTAGGTCATTGAATTTTCAGTATTTATATTTTATTTGTAATCCATTCAATTGTTTGCTGTATGCGTTGTAGTTTTTGTTTGTTCTGATGTATATTCGGTGTTTTGTACTGAAGCCATCCAAGTCTGCTTAACAATGTGCTGAGAATTGAAGAGACTTTGTTGAGAGGGACTGAAGGGGTGAGACAAAGGGAGAATTATGATGAGGAACCCTTTTTTAACATTTCATTTTAAGTGGGTAATTTATTGGTAAAGTACTTGTGATGAATGCAATTAATAATTTCGATATGTACTTACTGTGCCTACGTACACAATTTAACTGAGGATGAGGCATGATAATCAGATAGGTAGGTTACAAAGATTTATTAAGAACTGACAACTGTGCAATTACGTTATTAAAAAATTCAAAACTTTAAAAGTGTAAAAGTGTAAAAAATATCTCTGTGATCTACAATCGATAAAGAAAAAATTCTACATACGATTTCAGTCAAATCTTGCAATTTTCAGTTTTCCCAATAGATTAGATTAAAATTAAAATTGCAAGAAGGCTTGTACCGTAAAAAAATATTTTAAGTCTATGTGTAATTGTCTCCTATTGTCCCAATAAAACATGTTGTTTTCTCCTCTGGTAAATTTATTTTTACTTTCTATTACATCCGTATATGTATTAGAAACAAAAGGATTCTGAGCGAATGCGTTATTTATATGATCTGCCTGTCAATTACTTGTTTGGCTACTCGTAGTTGTTGACCTGGACCCTCTCCATCAGCAGCATTAACATGGCTTTGCAATTGAAAAACTCGTTAAAAAATTCTTCCATTGAAACTTGAACTACTTCACATCAAGATTTTGTATAACTGTGCTAAAGAAAAATCAACCCAACTTCAAAATCCAGTAAGGAGGAAGCCCTTGATCGTAATTACTGTAAAAACCGTCACTTTAGTGTGATGCATAATGATAATGAATTATGTTGAAATTAGGAGCTCTCATTTCCCCGACCACTTTTTTTAATTTTCCGGTCCATCATCATCAGATCTAGAATGGAAGCCAGACCAACGGCAAACTTTTAAGTCAATAGAGATACCAGTGCCATGCTGCTGTGCGCTATAAACCGAAAGATAAGACTTTTCTCTGCATAAGCAACCTCAAACTTGCACCCTCAAAATGCACACTTTGCACAGCTTTGTAATGAACATGGACATATCATCGTTTGTTCCGTTTTTTCGAAAGAGATTCAGTTTAGGGAGCTGAAAATTTAGACACGTGCAAGTCAACTGACTCGCCGTGTGTGCATCAGGATCAGAGGATGTGTTTGGTAAGCCAAACCAGCACTCTTGTCGGTCGTCCCACAGTTGTCGATAATTTGTAAAAAGTTCTAATTTGAAATGGGAGCTATTGCTGGTGGTACAGAGCTTGTACTGTTTGTTGGTTGATATGCATTATATTCAGTAAATTAGTTCATGAATGAGCCTGTTGTTGAAAGGTTTCCCAATTATTGAGGAGCTTTGAGCTTGAAGAGAGTGAGTAAAATGCGTATCAGTCACAATCAGTCGGCTCAAGTGGAAGTATTCATGGATTCCCAATATCAATAGCAATAGCAAAAAGGTAGTAATACACATATTCTATGATTGTGTAATTTAGAACAAGACCGATCAAATTATGCGCTTCATTGAAAAATGTGCTTCAGATGAAAGAGATTTTTTTTCATTTCATATGCCAACTCGATGTAAATAGGAAGGTTCGAAGTGAGAATGATCGTGGGAACGACTTTTACGGAAACATATTGCACGTCTATTACATGGATGATTTGCATCTATGATTAGTTAAGATGTTAAGAACAATTAAGCAGTACCGATTCAAATATGGCTTACAGGACAACATTTTAAATTCCAATTTATGTATAAGCATTCAATGGTTACATGGTTAAATAGACAACTGTGTTATGCTTGAAGCTTATGGTCGTACAAAAACCCGGGCTCAATTTCATGCGATGTGGTAATAGTGAGAATTCGTAATTAAAATGAGTGGTATCACTACCAGACCACTTTTCTCCAACACTTCCCTACTTTTTTGGGAACCGCCCACACACCCCTACTTTTACCGGAGTTTTCCATTGCATAAAACCTTTCACCGCTCATGAGCGCAAAGGGATATAAAGCCAATGTAGGGTGAGGTGAATAATAAATTTTGAATGAATATTTTTATTGTAATAGTTATAATGAGCATTTAGCACTTGATGGGACAAACTTCTAAATCGCTGTAAAATGCTTTGGACTGTTTTGAAATTTTAATGAGCAATCAATTAAACAAACGAGCAATCAGACAAATTGCTGAATACTAGATGACGAATAAGTTATTTAGCGGATTGCACACACGTACATAACTTCGTGAATATATTTTTACTTATCATTTAGCATAATACATTCGTAATAATCGTTATATAATACATTAGTTTGTGACAAAGTAAAGCTAAATTGCAATTAAATAGTGAGTGTTTTAAGTATTCATTAAAACTGAAAGTATTAGATAGAAGGAGCGGAATGTTTAGGTCAATAAGTATATCTCATACAGTAACATACTTTCCTATACATATTTTCATTTAATGTACATACATGTATTTGCAAGATTCGAATCTGCTTTCACAATGAGCGTTTTTTTCTTGTAATAGCCTATTTGAAACGTGAATTATAAATTACACAAACAACTTCTCACAATATCTTTAGAAAAGTGACGCCGATGTACTTGTCCTGTTATTGTGCGAACCAGGTCCAGTTGGCGAAGGGTAAATATGCTGAACACTCTTCTCAATCTGTTGATGCTGCGTTCTCACCGCAAAACGGTTGACATGAACTGGTATAGGAACAACGATCCTTCCGTTTCCGCCCATTGAGCCACCGCCACTTCCACCACTCCCAGCCGCTGTACCATTGGAGCCACTTGACCTACTTACTCCATTCATTCCTGGCAATAGAAATGAGATAATAAGCAATTACGTTACACGTTGAAGTATGCACATGTTTAATATGAGCAATTATGCTCTTGGCAATTTTTGCAATTACTCACCACCAGCTTTAACCCTCTTCCACTTGGCTCTCCTATTCTGAAACCATATTTTAACTTGTACTTCACTCAGCTTCAGAGTCCTCGCGATTTCCGAGCGTTCCGTCAAGCTCAAATATTTCTTTGCATGGAACTCCCGTTCCAACTCTAATAACTGCTCGCTGGTGAAAGCCGTCCGTCGTCGCCTTGTTTTCCCGATGCAACCGCTTCCTCCAGGTGTCCCACTTCTCCCTCCATTGCTTGATGGAGTATTCCCATTAATGTCTTTAGAGCCACTCCCACCCTCTGAGATTGATTGTGAATCACATACATCTTCTGATTCCTCCGAGTCAGATTCTGCAGAAACATAAATTAAAAATCATTTAAGCCCAATTCTCCAAAATTACAAAAATTTACATCGCTCATTCTTGCAAACTACGTCATGTGTCATGTAATGGTTGACAATGGACTAACCTGAGAGGGGAATCGGACTTTCAGCAGTATAACTATGACATTTCCCACTCAACGGTGATGCTCCCGGAGTATTCGGTGGAGAATCGTGGACACCAGGATGGCTTTGACTACTACTACCAGGAGAACTTAGCTGTAGCCCAGCTGCAGATGCTGCTGACAGATTGTTATGAAAGTGATGAGCGAAGAACGGATGTGAATGCGCAGGGGAGTTGGAGTCAAGAGGTGAAATGTGCTGATGTAAATGATGATGATGACTAAATCGAGCAGAGGATGATTTACTATTCACATTCTCATCACTATTATTACCCCCACTGACGCTACCAGGGGAAGAAAACTTTGGTATCCTCGTTGTTGAGGATGACGACGGGGACAATTCACCGGAACCACCACTCACACTATCAGAGCTTGCCTGACCTTCGTGAACATTATGAAGAGGGTTCAAGGATGCTGACATGGCACTACTCAAAAACTGGTTGGTTTTCGCAAGGTAGTCTTGTACACTGAAGGATTTACTGAATAAACTGCCAGCGCCACCACTAAATCTGCTTAATGTCAAGTCTTCAGGAACTGTAGGTACTGGAAGGGTGCCGGAACCACCGGTGACCCCACCGCTTGCCGCAGCTGCGGCGGCTGCAGCAGCAGCTAGTGCATGATGATGATGTGAAAATGGGCTGCTGTCACCAGAACCTGGAGATCCAGCACTAGATAAAGGTAAATGGGGTGAAGTGAGACCAGCATAAGGGGAGAAAGCGGAGTGGCTCCCCAAACTCCCTATTCCAGGAGGCATTGGGAATATCCATGGACTCAAGTTGAGAAATGGAGAGAGACTGGAAAAATTTCGGGGAGAAATTAATGAGTCAATTGAAAAGTTTGAGAACTTTAGGGATGATGCGGGTTCCATTGTGTCCATTTCTCCCGTGTCTTTCACTTTCCGCATTAGATAATTTTAGGAGATTTTTTATTGAGATCGCCACTTATTGTAATTTTCTCCAACTATTTATCGCATTTCCCTTTTAGAATTTTTAACTGTTCATTTTGTGACATTAACTGAAATAAGTTTTTTATCTTCAGAACTGAGAAATCAAATTCTCTCACCTTTCCATTTTCTTATGAAAACAGTCACAGCGACAATCCAACAAAAAGTTACAGGGAAAAATATATTCACTCACAAACAACCCATTTGATATCCTGTTAAAGCTGATACACGATTATTCCTGAAAGTGCAGCTCAAGCTCGAGAGATCTGAATGACGCAAGCAGTAACAGTGAACTGACGGGATGAGTTGGATAATCCAGAATTATAATATCAGATGATGAGCTCAGCCCTCGGGAGTGATTCAACAAAAGGGTGACTCCTCCAAATTCCCCTTCTCCCAATCAAATACCCATTCAACGATTCAACTTGTCCCTTCTATTATCCCTCTCGCTTGTTTCCTTGCTCACTCTCTTTCTCTGTCACTCTTTTATGCTCGCATAGGTACATCCACACATGCATGATTCGGGTATTCTTGTTCTTTCCTTTCCATTCCATAAGTTTTGCTATGCCATATTCTCCCGTACCTTCTTTCTAAAATACGAAAGGAACATGCCTGCTCTGCCTTTTTAAAACGGAGGTTATCCAAATCGCGTAATCATCATTATTAAGTTCAAATTCTAGCTTCTTACTTACACTTTTAACAAGGTACAATTTATGTGTTAAATGATTGTTCAATTGGCCTGTCCTGTCGGGTGTCAAAATGAAAAGTGAGATTTTTATATTTTTACGGGGTACGAATAAGCTTAAATTCCAGATTACTCGAGTTTCAAACGATGATTGAATGTGTGTGATACCGATTGAATCAGGGGATATCAAATCTAATGGGATGGGAATGTAAAAGTTTCGCATGAAATATCCTATATATTTTTTAAAAATTCTGCATTTTTTATTTCCCTAATTGAATTGAATGATTTTTTGTAGAATTGAACACGAAAACAATCAGAAAAAATCAGTTTTCCCACCAACAGGCAAAAAAAAATCAGCATTTCATTATTGCTTTTCTCTTTAACAGACAGAAATAGGGCCAGAAAACTGCACCCCTCACCTGTCCCTTTTTGTTTATGCTTGAGTTGGCTGATGTGCGTGTAAAATAGGGAGACCAGGCTTTTCGTGAGAGTTTGTCGAAATGAAACGGATGTCCAATTATCCTATAAAAATTACAATTTTTATGGTTCGAAGTCCGAAAAAGAGCTACACATATGGGTATTTCGTTTACTGATATATTACTGGTTGATCAATTCTGAATGTTACGTTGCAGCTTCCATAAGTACTCGTGCCATGCAAATTCTAAATATTAGAATTCTGAGATCGACCCAAACAAACGTCATTTTGTGTTTTAACATTTAAAAACTGTTCAATTTGAATTTTGCTTTGCAAGGCATGATGCATTTGACAACATAATTTAAGTGTTTGCTTTCAAAACAGATTAGGTAAGTGCAGCAGTGCACTAGTGCAGTCAATTTGGCATGCAATAATTCGGCTTCACACAGCCGGGAAAGCGTCCCGTAATTATGTTTCAGATACAATATTGGCAATCAGAATGAAAATGGATAACCCACAAAATATATAATGTATTTAATTAAATGTACCCTGTCCATTCAAAATAGCTGTTAATTTTGTTTGTATGTATGATTAGTTTAGGGGGCTCACTAACGGAGGACATTTGAAATGTGACGTGTTATATAACTCAAGACAGTTTCTAGACAATAGAAAGGAATAATATATTAAATGCAAATTAAAGAAGGATGAAAATTGTTTAGACGGAGAAAATTTCACAGAATTTGTAAGGTGTTACGGGCTATCAATCTGACTCTTACTACAACAAGAACACCATAATAATCATAGAGAAAGTAAAGTACTACTTCCGAAGAAGTATGGAATAACTGCAGTTAAAAAATGTAGAAATGAAGATCGGCACCACATGACATTTTAGTACCTACTCTAATAACCTTAAGCATAATGGGGTATGTAATTCAATTCAGAGAAGAAAATCTCTCCTTTTCCTTCCTTTTCTCAAGCAGAAATGTAATATGTAATTGAGGAACATTACAAAACCTAAAAATTAGTTTTTTTACCTCCTACTGTGCTAGAAGATTGAGATTAAGGAGAAAGCAACATAAGTGAAAAAATCCTTCTGGTAAATATTATTACATCACTAAAACCGTAATGATAAAAATCTTCAACAATCTGGAAGAATTTCTTAATGATAATGTATAATTACATTAGAGGGATAAAAGCTGTATTGTAATTAGTAAAGTACTCTGTGGCCATGCATAACACGCTCGCTCCAATAAACATTACATAATCAGTTTTTAAGTTGTTTCACATTTTAAAAACTGGAATTTCCAGTTTTATTTGTTTTTCTCATTTGTAACAACAAACATATCACAAATGAGAAATCAAGGGGTGGTGACTATCTCCGCCTGTGTCTGTTCCCGACTTGATTACAAACTAAAAAATAATTAAAAACCACTGTCATTTGAGAAAAGCCCCTCTAATTAGATTACACCGTGTTAATTAATACACATTGCTCTGACACCAAACAGGAGGGATGGACCAAGGGATGCATGTAATAACTGGCGGAGTTCTCCCATTTTCCTCTTTTTAATTCGTACGTATAAACAAAAACAAGAGGAAATGGAACAAGATTCATATTAATTTTGGAGGATGATATGATGGATAAACTTTTTCAGGGAGATCCTATGTCATCCTCGTCTCATTATGGTGGTCTTGTATATGGAACCATCCTTGAATATTAAAAAGACCCCCATGTGTGCGTGTTTAATTTTTTGACAATCAACGACGCGACAGTTCACATTTGGAAACTGGACCGATCCAAATGTTCTCTCATTCAGTCTCATTCACACTTATTTCTACATTTATACCCTAACCAATTAGTCTCATGCATAAACAATGGGTCATTCATTGCTTGCTTCAGTTTCCAACACGTAACATACATTTTGTTTCATAAAACTGCTCAAAAAAGGAAAAAGTAGCTTTTTTGTAGAAAGACTTTTTATTTGTTACTTTTCAGAATTTTGTTAGTAAAAAATGCTGTAAAAACTGTCGCAAACTCATTTCCAGTGAGAAAAATTGTGGCAAAACATTTATAAAAATAATTTCTGAGGCAAGTTCTTGATTTAATTTGTTAATTTTTATTTCCAAATGAAAATCATAATGACTGTGAAAGTCACATTTGAAAACGTACACTTTGACAAAGTTCGTGTGTGGCTCCTGTGGGTTCTCGATTTTCCCTCTCCATTTCAGACGACTGTATAGATTAGGATTACATGTTTGTAATAGGATTAAGCGTGTCATTTACCTTTTCTTTGTGTAAGGTTCTCTGTTATTGAATTCAATTCGATCTTGACACTTAAAAAGTTTGTCTCGCTTGATCAAACGATCACTATAATATTGTGCAGCAGCCAAAGGGAAAAATTAAATTCATTCAACCATATTTACACCGTGCTTATGAATCTTTCCTTGTTCCTACCCTGAAAGAAAAATAATATTTTTGTTGGATGTACATTTGCATTCATATTTATATTCTACTGTAGTAGGTTTCAGTATTCAATTATAAAAGGTAAAAAGACATCTGCTTCATTGCCATTTTTTTTGGCTTTATACATTTTCCCATTCATCTTCCTTCAGGTAAACACAATCAAAATAAATCCCATTAGTAAAATTTAAAAAAGGCTAATTTGTACACGGATCATTTAGCAGATTTACCAGAAAAGGAATACTTATCGCGATATCACAACAACATGCATCATTTATAACCTTTTGTATAGAAAGAAATACAAATTTCAACTACAGCTAGTACAGTACACAGAGTGGGTTGGGACAGATCCTTCTTCCCTTTACCGAAGACATGAGAAATTCATGCGGTACACATGTAATGGGGGAAGTTGAAATCATCACTTTCCTACAGTGCTTTGCCCTACCCTACGCCCTTTTCTTCAGTTGCGTGCGATCATGCAAACACGTAAGAAGGAATGGATTAATAGATTTGGGTTTGCGTTGTTAACTGTGCTGGTCATCTAATCGTCCACGAATAATTAAAATTTCAACGCAGCGTTTCACAATTTTTGAAGTTTCTTCTGGAACGGATGGAATATGAGAAATAGAACATCCTAAAATCCAAAAGCAAATCTCTCGATTCGGCTAAGAAGATAAATTTCAATCTGAGCTGAATTTATTTTTAGGACTTGGGCCCTGTAGAAGGCACCAAACGTGGAAACTGGGAACGGTATAAGAACTTTCGATTCTAAATTCCAACCAAGTCATGTGTTTCGTAGCAGTACGCTTCCGTAATGTATCCAACTACCTTGCCTATCAATAATGCATACGCCACACATTTATGGTTGTTTTTTTTATCTCGAAAATGAATGAAGTCAAATTATACGGAGTCCTTTTTTATTATTGGATTAAACCTTAAATGTATTTACAGCAAAGCGATTTGTAAAAAATTTAAAGTGGCTATTCTGTCCCATGTTCCACACAGCTATTTATAAGAAAACCGTCTTTTGCTCCCTGACAATGAGCCTGAATCCAAATCCCAAATTGAAAAGGTGAGATTTAGTCATGCCCAAACAAGCCATTTTATATTCACCCATGTACACCTATTGCATTACAGAGGGATCCGTAACAACCTCCCACTTTGCCTTTTCATCATTATCATTCTTATTACCTCACCATTGAATTGGTAAATTGAAAGAATGAGACGCATGAATAAGTCGGGAATGGAACAGGCGAAGGATACAAAAAGGTTCTTTGACACTCTCAATGAAAGGCAATGACAAAAGAAAAAAGATATATTCAATGAAAGTTTTCAAATGTGTGATATGTACAAAGATAGATCATATTTTGATTATGCATAATATGTTTACCTACATGTAGTTGGGACAATTGAAATTATTTAAAATGCGTTGCATGAATCGTTTATTACTGTTGGCAAAAAATATATAATCGTAATTGAACAAAAACGTCACTGGAGGAAAATGAGGGACTACGATATTGTGATTGCTTTCCAATTCATCATGAAATGGGATTTTGGTGAGTTGGGCAAAGTGAGCAACACCTTCCACATATGAAATGGGAGTTGATCCGATCCATCCAAAAAGCTTTCAATAAAAATCATTAAAGTCTACAGTCTACATGTGCATTAAACTTTTCTTCACGTTCATGTAAATCATTAATAATGTTAAGTACGAACCCATGTTATTCTTCGGCATGTGAGATATATTATGGTATGGTATGGTATGATTGTCATTAGGATTGTGATTGAACCTTTTAAATGGAATAATGTACATTTTGCCTTTGTCCTCCTCAATCCCCCGTCATCTGTGCTTCCTCCACCAATATTAGCAATGATGTTGAATAGAAATTATGATTATGATTATCCTTTCTTATTCTAATGCAATAAATGTTCCTGTTGCTCCTTTTCAGTTAAGATATTTTTGGAGGGAGGGCGAAGGGAGTTACAGCCAAAACAGTTACAAATGGATATAATATGGACACATCCAATGTTATGCGGCATGAGGATTCATTTCATCTATACTGATGAAGAGGATTAATAACGGGTGTTAAGAATAAAGAGTATCGAGCAATTTCCTTGATTGATTTCGAATAAAATTGAATGGCAATAATATTAATAATTCATTTTTCAATGGAATTGGTGGGAGTGGGAGGAAATCAATGGCTACTCAATAACACTAATCCGTACATAATTACTTATTGCAGATAAAATTTTCATTTTAATTGTGTGCTTCCGTAATGTGATTGCTTAAATATTAATTAAAGCTCTAGGTCAGAATAAGTTCATAGGACAAATTGTACAAATTTTTTCAATGCTTGAAATAATCCGTCTCTTGCCGATAACTTAAAATGGCTTTGCAAGTGGAACATATTATTTCCCTTTACTGAATGAGCTTCGACAATTATGTCAAATTAGCTATTCAAAAGACTCAAGTACGCATAAAAATCAATTTCTTGGTCACTTCCGCTTTTTTCATAGATTTTCTTAACGCATATTATGCACCTTCTTAACCTATTCCAATTTCAATATTACCTGAAAATAAGTTCTGCGTGTGGAATCATTGAACAGCACAGTTTTCTTATCCCCAGCATCTTTTCTTCACCTATTCTTGCGTTTCGTGAAAGAATCCACTTGAGAAATGAATGAATTACATGACACCAGCCATTAGCCCTCATTAGCTTTTATTGAGAATATTGCCGCTTGCAAAGAATCAAAAAAAATATACAAAAGAAAAAGCCTTATTCCCAAGATTAAAGTTTGAAGAAAGGTTTTTTCAAGAAATATTTTCATGAATGAAACTAACAAATGACCGACATCGTCAATGCAAAAAAAAAAAGTTCATGATTGTTGAGATTTTTCTTCACACTCGTAAAAGTTTACGTTCATTCATTCATCACCCGAGCAAGAGCAGAGTCGTAGTCAATGAATGTATTTGAGAGAAACTGAACTGAAAATCCGCTTTCATTAACTTTTCATTGGGAAAAAAGGTGAAGAAAGATCGTTCAACCGCATAATTTGTTTGCCTTTTCTACTCCAGATTTAGGGATTTTCTCTCATTTTTCCTTTTCATAGATCGGTCAATGAAGTTAAATTATTCCTTTATACAAATGTTTATTGAAATTTTGTCCGAGTTTAAATGCGTAAATACCTATTTAACTTAAAAGGCAAACTTCTACCAACACCTGACGATATGATACCGACAGCAAATTAGATTCATAAAATCTGTTCTCTTGTCATTCATTGATTTTTTTTGTCCAATTTCAACATTTTTTCGGAGCTATTGCCATTACTAACCTAAAATTCATTCATGTTCGGTATGATTTTGTGTTTTTGTAATTGATAGCTTCAGGGTCAGTCAACGTCTCTTTCCCTTGTGGGATACTCCTTCTTTTTATGACAATGAAGTAGCAAACTTCTAAATTTGAACCTCCGTTCAATGAAAGTAACACCCAAAAAACCAATCTGTTCTGTCCAAAGTTGCAGCACGGAATATAACCATAAACGTGCCTGTAAGAGCGTTGCGTAATGTTTCCTAAACACCCAGCAGGGATCACGAGCCAGTCATGATCATTTCTAGTTTGCTTGATCGTTTGCTTTATCGTACAGGAAGGATAAAAAGCCATTTTTATTTGAACGAAACAAACATACCGAGATTTTCGAACAATTACTCCGACTCTCATTACCCCTATGACACCTAACCCGGGAACATTTTTATAGTATCTGACTTCTATGCAAGATTTTCGCAAGATTAATTTCCTTTTTAAAAGCTTTTAATCTTTACATTTTGCATTTGCAATTGCTTTTTGAGAAAATTTCACAAAAGCGGTTTAATGCTTTTAGACGAAGTACACAACAAAGGTGAGAAAAAAACATCTCTTTGAAAATACAAGTCCAGTTTACACAAATTACTCGTATTTACAGGACAAAAGCATACATAAGCCAAAACAGGGAAAGAATCAGAATTAAAGGAGAACAACTTAAAAGATGTATGAAGCTATAATAGAGTAGGTACATGGAATAACTTGTCATGTACCTATTTTGCTGTACATGAAAATAATACAACAAAAGTTTCCTATAATAGTTCTCATTGTAAATGACTGCTCCGGGGTTCATGTTCAGACGAATATCTCTATGTATTTATAATATTCTACTTTCATCCTTCCCGTTCCGATGAGGGGGATGGGTAACCAACCACTGTAAAGAAATATGAGATTCCGACAAAAACAGACAGAAGCTCTCCTCCACCAAACCAATACACAAGCTATAAGGGTTTCATAATGGCTCTGCGATCTCGTCCGACACGGCAATTAATTTGCTGAATTATGTGCCACAAAAATAACCCCTCAAACAAGCAATAAACCCACCACCATACCGCAACAACAAATATAATATCGAGCCTGTTACTATTACCAGTCAACATATTACTAAAACTTGGCTAACTACTCCCTATTTATACTGACTGACGACTCATTGTGAGTGAAAATGAGTGTTGGTAACAGTTGAGTGAGTAGATGAATGCTCAATTTTTGTCTGAACTCACATGACGCAACACAACGGTATCAAAATAGAAACGCCGTTGATGTCAATGATGTCACTGTTTATAGCTATTAGCGACCGGAAAGCCGAAAGCCGAACCAGGAACAACAAAAAATGAATGAAAGTGGCTTACTTGTATCAGAGTGGGTCCGCGGGGTCCACATATATAGAAAGGTCGGCATTACCAGCCAAAGAAAACGATTTTGTGGTTTTGTATAGAAGAATGGAAATGAAGTAAAAGAAAGTATTTTTTGAATAATATTATGCATTGTCGGTCAAATCGTTTTTGTCAGCCGAATATAGTACCACACTTTACTCGATGTCATTATCATTAAGGCATTCTATGCGTTAAATTTCCTGTTGTATGGCTTTATACATATATGTATAAATGTTCGAGATGATATTTTTATTTGTCGCATTTAAATACTGAACAAAGATGGAGGAAATTAGGATCTTTTAATGGGCATTAACAAGTAAGTATTATGTAACAAGCCATTCTCCTTCACACTACGTGAGTTTAAACAGCCCAATAAGTTTTAAAGGATTTTAAATAGACATCTAATTTTTCCCATATTGTGTAAATAAATTGGATTGGAGACAGTATTCACTCTAGTAATTTCTTTGCAATTTCTTTCCGGGTTGTTATCCTAACTGGAGAGGAGCAAAGTGGGAATCTGTTATGCTTGCTAGCTTCATCATTGCATAAAATTGTCATTAGCTGTTTTGTTGAAGGTTTAGCGTAGTATTTTCCTTGTCGTTTTAGGGAAATGATTATGGGTCAGGGCTCATTTAAACTTAATGATTTTCATATTGAGAAAAAAATCCAATTTATTCGATAAAAGTTGGGCTTTTGTTAGAGGTAACTAACTAAATATACTGGTAGAAAAAAGCATGATGTCTCATCGTCCCTTGTAGCTCATAGCCCAACGTCGTTATTTCGCTAAAATGATTAGCTGGAATTTTATATAATTTAGGTTATTCTATCCCAACTACATTGCTATAGTTGAGATGAGTTGTGTGCAAGGATAAATTAAATACGTACACATAAAGTGAAAGCACGATCTTCATTATCTGAAGCAGTCAAGAAGTCTGATCAGAAACATTTTTCTATTATGTTGCTCTTTGTGGGGTAGTACTAGCAATATTTTATTTAGTTTTTTTCCCTACATTATACTTTGCTAGTGATAAACTTTCACTCGTATTTTATTTGCGTTGGTTGAATAGATATTTAATTCCACTGATATCTGAGCCACGTCATGTCATAGCATACAGCCCAATTCAAAACGCATGCCTTGCTGTTGATTGTGACAGGATTGTAATGAAATGAAGAGCAGTTGGTAATGCAATTTTCATGTTAATTGGTAATTTGCTGCCACATTTATTCTCGTGATGAGAAGGCATGTTACATACGAATGTATCACTTGAATTCTACTTGATTAGTAAAGTCCACACACAATATTTAGTTTTTAGACTGAACTATTCCTTGTCAAGTCAAAGCCACTATAGAGCTTGTAAGCCGAAGTGAACGACTGCTGATTTCTCAATTGCCACCGGCTATTACACTTACTCCGACCAAACCACCAAAATAGATTCCGCTCGCCATTACATAATCTCCCGAATCTCCTTCCCCCAAAAAGTTAAACGTTATGCATAGATTTTTCTGAAGTAGATGCATACCGGATTATCATCATCCTACATTTCCATAAAAAGGTTCTGTCAACCGACCATATGGATGACTCATCAATATCATACAGCCAGATAAATTGTTTCAACTCCAACTTAAGTACATTTAGCTCATTTCATTTCATCCCACATTTTTTAAAATTATGGCATGTTCATTTCGTTTCTACGCTTGTTTTCATCTAATCAGCCTATTCAGTATAGGTAACGATGCGCAAATAAAATGAAGATGTTACCGGCATAATTTCCCTTTCGAAGGGGAAAGAAAATTAAATATGAAATTGAATCCAATATTACTGACTGATTACGATTCGAATTATTTATCAAATTATGTTGTTTGGCTGTCCTCATTTTTTCACCCCTTCCAGTTAACAACTCAATAATAATAGTAAATAAAGTAATCATTTCCAGTAGCTTGAGCATCTAAAACATCAGCTCATCTGTCCATCCGGTTGTGCTTGTTAAGTTGTTAACTCGTCATCTTCACCTTTTTACTGATTGCAGTCGGCATCCCTTTTTAAGAATGTGAAAAGCCGTACCGCAACAGCGGCATAGGAAGAACCAAGGGAATTCAATTCAAGTAGCTAAAGAGAAGTCATTTGCTATTATGGAATGAGAGATGGGAGTTGGACCGAACACTGAACGTAATTTACACTTGAGCTGATATACAAAGTCTTGAAAACATGCTGTTGAGTTGAGTTCATACGGATAACTTGACTTGCTCAATTGAAACCGAAACTGTAAGCTTTCC
The DNA here is from genome assembly GCA_034696835.1 of Lepidocyrtus lignorum. Taxonomy (NCBI): domain Eukaryota; kingdom Metazoa; phylum Arthropoda; class Collembola; order Entomobryomorpha; family Entomobryidae; genus Lepidocyrtus; species Lepidocyrtus lignorum. The sequence goes on from JAQGAG010000100.1 coordinate 22,825, forward strand.
TGAATAGGATTTGTTGACTGACTGGGGAATGGGGATATGAAGCTTGTTGCCCCACACCGAAAGCTTAAACATTCCGGAATCAACACTATGACTGTGGTGTAAAAAATAGTTCTTGATGCCTTTTCTACTCCAATATTGAAGAAGATCGTAAGGAAGTTTGGAAATAAATGAGTACCTTTTGCCAGTCCGTTTTACTAGCATTTAAGTTTAGATACGGACGCTGGTGATGATGATGATGATGAGATGATGATGGTATGAAAGGGTTCATGCAACATGCTAATAACAAGTTTGAAAAGGTACAAGCTACACTTTTACTTTAATTTTTCACTCATCTTCTGTCACAATTATGTAACACCGGTTATTTGACTATTTGACGGCGGATGGGATAACAAAGGAAGATTGAAATGAGTTATTTGATTTTATCAAGAAACAATTTTAACGAGGTGGAAAACAAAAAGATCCTTTTTCAATAATATGCATTTTCATTGTTGACCTAAAAATATCAACTATGTAGTAAATTGAGAGATGCATGGCATAAAACCTGACATTAAATATATTTATATCAGTTTCATTGTTTGCTTTCCAGTTCCAGCTAATAATGATGATGATGGTGGTGTTTGTGTAAACAAAAGATGAATTACTGTGCGGTTTAAATTGCTTTGTTGTTGTTAACGGCTTCCTTAAACGATTGTTGACAGGATAATTACCTTTCTACCTACATACTTATCTCCATCTGACTGCCCGACCATGGAAAGAACAATGGGCCGATTACGCAATAAAAAATGTGGCAAATGTACAGGCATCTATTACCATCTTGTTAGGAACGGCTTCAACACGTAATTGCTCAGAGAGAGTGAAAATGAAGCGTTAAACAAGGCTCTTTAGTGAAGAATCCTATTATTATGATAACGCTTTTACCCAATTACGTTCAGCTCAGTTGGCTCGTTGCATGTTGGTGGGGTGGAGGAGAAAAAACTTCACTAACAAGAGTAGGACCGGTGAGGATAAATTGAGTTGAAATCAAAGTGAAAAATGGATGATCACTACAAATCTTTTTAGCGTGGTCTCCTCATCTCGTTGGAGTCCAGCTAGGGAATGGGGAAATAACACTTTTGGAGAGTAAGAGGAGGAAGTGGTCTGGCATTTTACTGGAACTGGCTTCTTTGTAGGAGTTAATTAATCATTGCTATAAGTCTGGATCCAGTAAATTGGATCAACTTCAAAAATACATATTCGACGAAGAAAAGAGCCATCATGAGTAAAAAGCATCGATTTATTATAAGCCTTTGTGTGAAGTACGAACAATCATCCACATGGGCAAGCCAAAGTTGATATGATCTATATCTGCTTAATTGAAATCAGCATAGGATAATATTAAATATAAGTAAGTATTGCCCATTTCCATTATGATCACGATATGATCATCATCGTAATCATCACTATCATAATCAGTCTCCGGATGATATTAATGGTTAGCATTAATAACGAGTATGCTCTGGTATAATAAGCTTTTTAGCGAAGTCAAACTTCCGGAAGAAAGAGCGGACTTTGCTAATGGAGCTATTAAGGATAAGGAGGAGAAAGCCAAAGAGCCAATTTTACCAGTGGTGGATGCAATGGAAAGGCCAGAGAGCAGGGCAGTGGACGTGACATATGATCGATGATTAATGATTAAGGAGATCCTAAATTCCCTCTCCCGTGTATTAATAAGTTAACAAAAATGTATATCCGTTATATGTTTGTCATTTATTTTTTGTATTGTATTTATCAATTTCGGGTAATCTAAACATTAGTAAAAATTTTAAAAGCATAATAAGAGATTCACTGTATGGTAGGTTTCTGTGTTTCCTTGTTTGCACACATTGAATAGAGTTGACAATTCGGTGACCGGCAACGTCGGAGAAAAACAAGTTAGTTCATTCTGCTCCGTGTCATAAGCAAAAGTTCCGGAAAATTGAAAAATGTAATGGATTTTATTAAAATACATTATTTTCACCCCCTAATTAATTACTATGATATGTATCTACATACTAATAATAACTGCTAATTTTTTTAAATTATCGTTCTCAGACATTAAATAATAAGTCACCTTGATTTTTTTTGATTGATTGAATTTAAAAATTGAATTAAAATTGAAAGGTTTTCTTAATATAATTAAATTTTATCGTGGGTTGAATTCATTATTCAATTGCATCCCTTCCCTTACCAGTATCGGTTGAGATTTCGCGATTCACAGTAAAGATATTAAAGATACAAGGTACATCAAGTGGAGTTGGTTTATCTATAGCTGCGAGAAATTGGGGCTTTGCGAGACTTCGTGTTTTCTCTTTAACTCTGAAGTTTTGTTGTAAATATGACACAAGTGTCATTTTTACATAATTTTTGAAAATATTATCTTGTTAATGTGCCATTAGGTATTATCCTTATCAAGTAGTTTTCAACATAAAGACAAAAGCCGTAATCCATTAGATAAGTGGGCGTCCTTCCTAGATGATCTCAAGAAATCGGTTTTAATCTCCCCGAAAACGATCCCAACCATCCCTGAAAATAGCAGTAATCTCTGTCCTTGTAGCTTCAGATGTGATAAGATAAACCCAAACTCAAAGCCATTGCTTGCCTGCACATATCTACCCTAATCGTAAGATGGGCGTTAACACTTCAACCAACTCAACTGACGACGATGAGAAGACAAAAAAGGAAGCTGCTCCTTTTTTCGCTACATTCTCTCCTTGTAAACATATCGATGAGAGAGAGCTAATACGTTGGCTAATTATTATTGTCGTTTCGTTGCGATTTGCTCCTTCAGTTTGGCGTAAAAATGGTACTTACGAGCTCATGAATTAGGAGCAGAAGACAAGGGCTGATGAGTTGAAATGACAGTTTCACGGACGATTAAAGTTGGGTATATGTAGTCTGGTTGCCATCTAGCGGTAGATGAACAGTGCAGCGGGGGCTCACTGAATCACTTTCTACTCCTATTGTGTTTATAATTTAGAATATTACATTTCGTAACTTGAAGGTTACATTTATGTATCATCAAGTTAC
>JAQGAG010000101.1:0-25799 GCA_034696835.1 Lepidocyrtus lignorum
CATAAATAACATTGGCGAAAGTGTGCGTTTATGATGATTGTCATTGATTAAAAAAGGACCGATACTACATCTCGTTATTACATATCAGACGCTATTAAAGGCATAATTATTGAAAGTAACCCCGAACCTAAGCTGCATAGATTACAGGTAAACCGCGTTATAGTGGCGGCTCAAGGGACGCAAATTTTGTGGCCACTACAAGTATTGACCACTATAGCTGTAATGGCCATGACCACTAGAGTAGGATATATATATAGTACAGGCTATGGCTGGTGTTGGTAAACTGTGTTTTAGTCCTTACAAAAATTACAAACTTGAATGATGAAAAAATGCTTCCTTAAATTCTAGATTGTCTATATTCTATTGAAAATCAAAACGACGTCTGTAAATATAATATATTCTGTTATTGTCAATATACAAAACTCTTTTAATTATTTATCGTTAAACTACATTAAGTGTTCGCTTTCATCATTAAAAAACTTATCTGCATCGTCAATTAATGCTATAAAATTGGTTTTATGGTATGTAATACCTAAACGTAGATGGCCTATAATAGCTAGAGCAGGAAAATATTTGACAATACTGTGTACTTTTTTATATTTAAGCCGGCTTAAAATTCATAAACCTCGAAATTGAAGTCTTTTTATAAATTTTGTGCTTGCATTAAGTATATGACCATTATATGGCAGGTTTTGGCTGCTTGGGACAGATATTTTATGGCCATAATAGTTATTGGCCACTATAAGGGCGGCTGTTATAACCAGTCAAATTAGCATTACGTTGTATGTACCGCAGCCGGGCCCAAATTTTTCGACCACAATAGGTATTGCGCCATTATAGCCCGGGCTGTAATAACGCGGTTTACCTGTACCATTTATGACATTATCACATCAACCTTTTTAGCTTGAACCGGGTTAAAAGAAGAGGGTGAGGTAAGTGAGGTTGGCTGAAGGATACTCTCCTCGTTACCGCTACGGTACTCTGAATGATAATCCGATACTGTAGTTAACATGATTCATTCTATCCATCCACCTCATTGAGAGGGTGCGTTCTCAATGCTGATGCTCATGCACAAACCAGTCATCCTTGTGTATCTATTTAAGTAGAACCGACTGAATATTTTCTCAGTGTTCATTCTTATTCTGACTCCATACGAATGTACGAAGCCGCAGATATGTAACGTTCTGTTGGCTCCTTCCTTATTTGTAATTTATATAGGAGAACCACAAACTCATCACAAACGCTTTTAAAAACCTTCTCACAGCTTGTGCCTTTTTTTTCTTCCCATGCAGTTTCAGTCTGAGTGATTACTCATTGGTCACTCTTCCCTGCAAGCGTTCAGGCCAATTGGAAACAACTCTTACATAATACACTCACAATTACACCAGTACATTACAATACAGGTGAGACAGCGGAAAATGTTTTGAAAATGGTACTCTGCAATAATAATAATCATGATTAGTTTGTTCGCATGCATCTCCTTATATTTTTTGTTTGCAGTGTAAAAATGAGCAGCTCGCAGCGGAGCCCCGCCGAGCCCTCCACCAAAAAGCGAGTCCGTTTTGACATCTCACAAGGGAAGGGCGCTGGGGACACTCCGCCAGAGGGTGAATCAGCCCGCCCCCGCATCAGCAGGCATGGACGTCGACAGCCTGCAGTAGGCCCCCTCAAGCCGCGAAAAAGTTCTATCGCGGCCCCACGTGGTGACAAGTCACAGTCGATACTGGAAAGCTTTCGCCGCTATTGGACTGGAGACGTAATTCCAGACATCCCGGCATCTCCACCAAAATCCTCCTACCGATTTGTCTTTGAAGATTCTCCGGAGTGGACAAAGGTGGTCAGCGAGTCTCCTCAGCACTTGGGCTCCTCTTCTCAGCCCCAGCCCCAGCCCCAGCAGTCTCCAGTTCAGTCTTCTTCTCAAGAAGGAGGAGTGTTTCATCGTGTCATTCCGTTTATGTCCGCAATCGTTGCAAAAGGTCTCCAGAAATTATCTCAACAATCCTCACAGCCCCAATCACAACACTCACCGTTGACTCAGCGAGATCATTCGTCTTCACCCTCAACACCATAGTGATATTGTTTCGTAAAAAAATTCGACAACAATGTTAGTTCGTAATAATGGCAATAATATATAGTTCATCGTTTTGTTGGTGGTGACTATCATGTTTTGGTGAGTGGGATGTTTTTGAAAGTTGTATACCTAGACTCCTGTTTTATTATGTGTGGCAAAAAGAAAATATTTCTACTATATTTTTTCGTGTAGTTGTGTGGCTACGATTTCGAAATAAATGTATTAGCCTCTTACGATTAACCGTTTATGGCTCACGTTATTATCATGGTTATGCATCTGCGTTATTATGCATCATGAGGCTAACATTAATGTCAATTGCATCTGATTGTGTTTTGCACACTTACTATTTATTTATAGACAAACGAACGGTATTATTTACAAAAGAAAATATCAATTGCATAAAATGACATGTTTATCGTCGCATACAAACTGTAGTGAATTTTAAACATCCAAAGGACAAACACAAAGGCAAAGATACGTAAAAATACGAAAGACTTTCACACAAAGAACATTTTCCGTCTCATTCTCCCTCTCATTACGAAAGCAATACACTTACAAAAATCATACATATTCCCATCATGACTTAGACTATTTGAATATAGGGGCTGTGAGCAAATTACGCTGTTTCAAAAATTCAAAACACGTAACGTAAAAATAAAATACACATAGCGTACGCAATGGGCCCGTAATGTGACGTAACGCTATTTTGAAATAGCGTCAAATATAAGGTTACGTTGGAAAAAGCGTCATTCGCACAAAGACTAATATATCAGAATAATAAAAATACTACACGCTAAAATTTACTATTAAATTATATTGGTGCAAAGAAAGAAGTCAAAAATATTGCTATAAGTAAGTACATAATTGAGGTTATGACAAAAACATCATGAATTTCTGTGACATTTCCTTCATTCTAGTTGCAATTTTTGGCCATGGGTTGATCGTTTTCTGTATCATTTTTTGCATTGTTGTAGTACAAATACTTAAACGGACATGGAAATTACAGGGGTTTGTCACTGTTTTAACTATGAGCAAATCAGTCAGGACATACACGAACGCATAAAATGGGTTCTGAATAGAATTAGGAAAAAAAGCCGAAATATCAGTCAACTTTGAGATGGACGGGAGGTGGATAAAGTTTATGGTTATTCAAGAAAAAATGATCATTTAAAAAAAACTGTTCCTTTGAGATGTACGAAGAGCAATCTAAATGTTTTAGACTGGTCAAATTTTATGCATCTGCTCGAGTTGAGATTTTGAGATCTGAAACATTCCAAGAACAACGTGCATTGACAAATTTAGACTTTTCAGATTTTGCACCTTCGTTCAAGTTGAAAGGCCACACATTCCGAGAGCAATGTACATTGATAAATTGTAGACTCTGATCAGATTTTGTACAACCGTGAAGAGGTCGGATGTGGAGCAACATTTGTACAACGGATTAAAATCATTTCAACTTGTACGCTTGTGATAGCATCTCCACAAATTTTCTATATTATTTAGGCTATAATCTCTAATCTACCCGTACAGGTTGAGTTGAGAACGAGCAAAGGCGAATTAACAAAATATGCAAATAACATAATGCATACACATTCCCTGAGCAGAGGGTATCGGTATCGAATATCACATCGCACAGGAAACATCATCGAACATTCGACATCCACATCGACATTGTTGCTATTTGTTACCCCAATCAAACGTAGTTCATGGACCAATGCCAAACCGATGAACGATCGTCAAAGTATTCAACATCCACCTCTATCTGCATTTAAAATATTCATACATTTTTATTTCCCATTTCTCAAAAAAAGCAGAACATCGAACATCGTCATTTTCATCATATCATCATGTTCATTATTATTACGGTTTGGCTGCCATCATTATCGTACTGAATGTAACAAAGAATTTTTTTTGAGCCATCCACATGCGAGTTGGAATATCCAAACTCGTCTCCTTATCACCAAATTAGCATAACATGAGCGAAATGTCCCCTTCTGCTCTCAGTCTCTGATAATCGTTCCTCTTGTCTCATGTCATGCATCATGCCGTCGTTATCGCTTTCATTTCTCGCATCAGATCAGATGCTGCTTTTGCTTAATCTCCAATGCTCGCTTACTTTAAAATTTTCAGTACTTTTTACGTTCACATTTTCATTGCTTTTTTCCTATTTTCCCATCATCTCTCCGTGCAGCAACCACATTTTTAATTCAGTCCCTTTTCTCTCAGTCGGTGTTGATCAGAGTTCATAGGCAGGTGCAGGTTTTTCGATCGGCTCGTAAACCGAATTAAATTTTCGTAAACTGAAGCTAATTATTAGGCGGTCTAACTAGCCATTTAAAAAGTGACATTTACGCCATTGGGTAAGCTAATTAATTTAAAAACCAGTTAAGTATTTACGATTGTTTTGTGTGACGAAGCTCTATTGTTTCACCAGTCAGTTAAAAATGGGTTAAAGTGACAAATAATTGGAAGGTTATTTGGATTACTAATTACTGTTTTTTTATATCATATTCACGTAGTTTGGCCGACTCCAGGATGAGTTCAGCAGATGGAGGGTTAGGGCGGGGCAGAGGGTGTGGGGCTAGGGTTGGTTGTTCGTGGTCTGGGAATTCCAGAAGTGGTGGACAATTAGGGAGAGCTGGAGCTGGAGTGCCTGAATGGACTGGGTATTTTGGAGGAGCAGCTCCTTCTTTTGGAAATGCAATGGCACCTGGGGCCTGGGCGGGGGGTCTTGGTCTCCCACGGGATGGGTCTCGGCTGATGGGAAATTCAGCTCCTTTGGGAAGCGCCCCAACCGCGATCGTCTTTGGCTCCAGAGTCCATGGATTGCGCTCCGTTCGTGTTCGAGATCACTGGGCTCCGTGTCCTCACCGGACAATCTCATCCGAAGTGCACAGAGGGAATCGTATTCATCACGAAGCGTACGAGATACACGTTAGCGGTCCATCAGTTGTTGGTGCTGGGCTAATGACCCCATCCGTCTCTTCCCACGCGCCCCTACTTGGTTCTTATTCTTCCTCCTCCCAAAGGTAAGTATGAGGAGTAAAATATAATATTTTTCATTTTGTTCATTCATCCATGATCCATGCAATAAACTCGTTGACTCATCATGACCTTGATTCTATCCACCACAGGGGTGACATTGGATTGGATTTACGATTGCGAGCTCCATTGACGCAACAACGTTATCGATCCCCGGTGCCCGAGCTGTCTACTCATAGTCAGTCATCCCCATCACCCATGTGCATCACCGGGAGTTACTCTTTGGCATCACCCCGGAGTCCTGTGACATTCGAAGATTATTCTGGCGTTCGCGATCTCAGTTCCGGAGCTGGTTTGTTGGTTCCGATTGGAGGCTCTGGACAGCAGCGAGACCCGTCACAGGAGACGATGTTCGTGTCCGGATACGATGAGAACGACGACGATATTACTCGTCCCCCACCCCCCCAGTAACCACCACAAGTAATGATACACGTTGTTAGTTTTTATATGATACTACGAGAATGATAACCCTCAACTTTGTCCGATAAATCGTGTCTATATTAATTTTTTTCAGGTTTATACGGTCCCGTCCGTCACGACGCCACATTTTCAACTGGAACAGCACTACCGATTACTTTTATTCCTAGACAATTTGTTTCTGTTCAGTTTTTTTTAGACTAACTACAGCCCAATAATACAATTTGTTACGTTTTATATAGTTTTTTTTGTAGTAATAATAGCATAATATTATCATTATTGTGAGTTTAAAACCACATCTCAACATCAGCAACGAAGAAATGTCATACTTGTGTGTGTGCGTCTATTATCATTTTTTTGTGTTCCTCCGTCGAAAGCTATAACATGTCATGTGGTTTTTATAGCCACAAAAACTCATACACGTAGCTTGTATTTTTTTTGTTATCATTCTCAAATACTCTTCGATTAAATTTTCGGTTTATAGCTGCTTTGTCAGATTCAAACATTCATTCTAGTTCCTATATAAATCTTATAATTTAATTACACCTCTGTTAGAAATCGGAATCGATGTAGACAGTTAGTAATTGAAAAATAAATCCATTGGTTAAAAATAACTTGTCGTCTTGCCGATGTTTTCACTTCTTCGTACTCTCAATTAGTTAATTATTGTCACAATTTCAACTTTCTGGTTTCTGGTCACTGAGGCTTTAATGCAGTGCGGCTTTCGTGCTATTACTATAACCTTCCATTCGTTCATGATATTGATGATCATATTCTAATGGAAGTGACATGCCTGGCAAGTATTTAGTATTGTCGTATTTTAGTAATGTTATGTTAAGTTGTGTTGTAGTTTGAACTTGAAGGGACAGTTTGAAGTAATTTAAGAGCCAGTTGGTTTTGCATATTACCTTTTGACTGGTCTACTTTCATGGTTTTATATGTGCATAGATATAAAAGCCACCAAAAATCCCCAAAATAGGTATGCAGCTAAATCACGCTAAAACTCGATCTTATATAGTATAGATTCAAGTTTCAGTGGTTAAAACTTGATTTGCGATTTAAAAATGTCGCAATCTCACTTTCACATAACCCACCTAAATATTTCCTATTTTTCCTATAAAATGCGGATTTCATAGTTTTCATCGGATTCCTCTTTCTGTAAGTTTAAACATATCATTTTAAAACTTGTCGTGGGCAAATGGAAGTCCACCTCTGATACTTTATTTTGCATTGAACATAACGTCAATTTAAAGAAGGCAACTAGTTTCACACCCTGCACCGGTAAAAAGTAGCAAGCGGTACGTAGCGGTAAAACCTTTCTTTATAGCCTTCCCAATGCTTTGTTTGCAATAGCTCAACTTTCTCAGAATCAGCTTTCCAGGAACTAAAGACTTTCTTCGGGAGCTCTCTGTCGTTTTGCAAGCTACGAGTCACATTTCGGGCCCTGTTCTCATTCTAAATAATAAATCCACCTTTCTCTACGCAAAACATACTTTTATTTTATAGCATATTCCAGTTTTTATGGAACATGTCGCGTGAAACTGGATGAAAAACGCGTATAAAAAATATTACATTCCAGCATCCTTCTTCCTCCTCTGCCTCCAAATCCCATATACAATTCCATGCATACCTGCACCAATCTTGATAAGGAACTGCATAACTCAAACCCAGAGCAAATACCTGGATTTGTATAAAGCCTCTATGCAATACGCATTACGATAACCATTATAGTTAGTCATGGCCATGAGGAGCAAACTACACTCCTCATAAACAACAACATAAAAAACTCCCGCCCATTTCCAAAGTTTGGAATTCCAACGAACAGTGGATTTATATCCTCCTTCAGATCCTATCCAACCCAGCTTGATTTTTCCAGGAGAAAGCTCATCCGAGATGGTCTCTGTTCTCCTAATGAATAAGTACTCCTGCATATTTAATCGCTAACTTATTACTTTTCAAAACTGTTACATTTCTTATTAAAGCTAATAAATAAATTCAGTGGGAGTCTACAACTTTATCTCCAGCATAAGAAATTACCTCCGATCCGCATTATTTGCTAACATGGTTTTGGTTTTGGACAAAGACATCCGCGTGGCATACACGGATGATAATCTCTCTAATATACGCAGCATAAAAACATAGAACCTAAAAGGAAACCTCCAAACAACTAAAATTTTTCATGGCTCATCGAACTTAATTCTATGTATTCGTGAGAGCCAAGGTATGCATACAAATTTACATTGCTTTACTTCTTTTACTTCTTCAACGCCGATAAAAAGGGGAATTAAGAGTGTAAGCTAAGTACTAATGCAGGTTTTTTGTTCAGTTCAACATTTGAATATTAAGAACAAGTTGTGACGTGCCACATTTATCGTTTCGAATCACACGCAATCAATCCGCTAGTGCATGATCTAATTTAGCAGCCTTTTTAAATGTACTGTCCTTTAGTTAAAGTCGAATAATTTTTTACAGGAGAAAATAATGCCTCCCAATCCATTCCAAAAATAAAATGACTGTAATTACAATGAGCTACCTGTAAGGTTTTTGAACTATAATAATACATAGTATTCAAATGTTTTGTTGGAAATTTGAATTTGAATTTTTTAATCAGTGATTTTTCAGTGACTCTGTAAGTGACACTGACAGAACATATACCTCTGAAATCAGCAATCAAAATCCTTTCTTTTGATACCCCATTTACTATATCATGTCATTTAAAAAAATGTGATCTTGACATTTGACTAACTCACTTTAAGTACATCGATTGACCCCAAAAACAATAGGGTTCTTGCTTTTTACCAAGGTAACTCAAATACAGATAGTCCAACATTATTAATTTTCGCAAAGAAGGCCACGGGAAAAATGAATTCGTAAACAACTGCTCAGCTCAGTTGACATCAAGGTATCCTTAACGATGGCTATAAGTTGAGACGTTTGGCCGTGTCATTTTGTGCATTTACAATGCTGTCGATAGGATAAGAACTGAAATTTAACGTATCTCAAGTTGCGTTGCCACGATTTGCTAAAAGGAAATTAATTTTTTAACTTGTTTTGTATGCATATAATGCTAATGCTTACTCTCTGAGTTTCTAACGGTTTGCTAAATTAAATTTCTGGCAGGTTCGGGTGCCTATGTGTTAGCTCACAAAACCAGTTTCCTAAAATTTAGATTTGTACATAATGCTAGATCAATGGCAATTGCTGTCGAAGAATTTATTTTTATTTTTATTTATTTTAAATATATACGTACGCTAATCGAAGACCGTCCTATCAATAATACCCAACTTAAGATTATCCCATCCACGACGTATGTGTGTCTTAGGTCGTAAAGAATATAAAAATTAAAAATTTATAAATTTACCATAAGTGGAGCATACAGCCATGCTTTATATGAATGTTTAATGAGTGATTTACCTATTATAGGTGGATGTTGCAAAGAACCCATTATAATCGGCAGAGGCAAAGCGGAGGGAGGTCTACCAGTTGATCTAATATAATGTCAAAGGAGAATATAGATTCCTCTTATATTGTCCCACAATAATGCTACCCTTTTTATTATGCAAACTATTTACTGCTACCCTTGAGGCTACATTGGTGAGCTGTGCCAAGAGAAAACATGGGTGCCGATTGTGACAATCACTAACACCTACCATAAAAGCTACTTTAGGACTGCGTCTTTTGAGCATAGCAGTTCGCTAACTTCCACTAGCGAATTTTTAAGTTTAAGGTTGTGGCACCTCTGTTTTCTCTTTACTCTTCCGCTTCCACTTTCTCTCTTGCTTTCTCCAATTTGCGGGATACTAGAATGTGTATGCAGAGTTAGCTGGAATGGTATGATATGATTAGACATAGATATCCCAAAAAAAGATTCATATTAAACATGGAAATCCGCAGTGGTAAATGTCATTTCACCATTTTTGTTTTATTGGGACTTGAAAACGTTGGCTTGATTCTGATCGCACGTTTTCATTGCATCCGATTTCATTCGCCTGGTGAAGACGATGACACAACAAGGTTATCTATCTGTCTGTACTCTAAGAGAGGGTTCGGTTATCTGTTGATGATATAATAGACAACGGAGTGGAATAATACAGGTGGATTTTTATAAAGAAAGATAGCATTTCAATATGAGAAAAATATACGCCGAGACCTAGCCCTTTATCCTGTCAAAGCCAATGATCTGGCATAAAGGAAGTTTTAACCTAGTATTTCATACGTAAACCAGGTAAATGACCAGATTTACGGATTACAGACTACGTTAAGATATTATTTGCCCAGTGATTTGAACTGTTCTGCTAGATTACACCTTCCTTCTTGTCATTAGAGAAATTGTTATTAGAGAAATGACCGGAATGAATTATTCATCGGGGAAAATTAGCATGGAGAAGCATGTGAATATGTTTCGTCATGACGTGCAAAACTACTGCTGAAGATTATTTGGGAGGAGGTTTGGTTGGGACGGGAGCTAGATTATTGATATTTTTTATATCGCCCAAGTACATATTTCGTTCGTTATCAATGTTATCAGCCACGCACAGGGCAGGATTCTTCTGATTTAATCAGATGATATGGTATGATATGCACTTGGAAATTCTTAAACTATAAAACAAGGAAAATGAAGTGGTAGGAATAGAAGTGGAGTGAATGAGAAAGTTTCCTGAAAAATCTTTCAACTTTTCCCAGGCCTGATCATTGACTGTGATGATGATGATGAAGACTCCGAGCATAAGGAATATTGCCAAGCCACTACCGCCCCTCATTCATAATATTATTTCGAAGCACTTGAAAAACAGCTACTTCAGCAGATTTTTAAGGGAAAACTTTTTCTCATTGTTCCGTACTTTCTCTGAAGTTGGTAGGGACTTGAGTTTATTCCGTTAATATATTCACAATTTCGTATTTCCTCAGATCAGAAGGGATATGAAAAAGTGGGTCCTACATATTTAGAACGCAGTATGTACATAAATATTGAGCAACTATTTAGGAACGTGATTATCTAATTTACGGAATAAGTCTTTTTTATTCAAAATTTATTTACTTGCTACTATGATATGATATGAGCAGTTTGGAAAAGTCAAGGAAATAGTTAAATAGTGATTGGTAAGTGGATATGAAAATGGAAGTGAATGGGGAGGGGGCAATGAGCGTGTAGTGCGATGCGATGCAAGCCGCAAAACGGGAAAGTCGCTGACAACTTGTCCAGACTTTAATTTATCCTGGAATGGGGAAAGATAGAATAGAAATTATCGTGACTCTGCTTTAGTGCGTATAGAAATTGCCAGTGCGTTATTTGTCTACAAGTTTTTTATGCTGATGCACTGGTATTTATAACTTTCTGTCACAGCGGTAGAGGGGACCAAGATGTTATAATATAGCCATTCAAATTAATAGTTTTTCTCTAATGTTGCGTGTAGCTCCATAAAATACAGATATGGTATGCAGACATGTGAAGGTAAACGTGTAATTTTTGTCTTGGTTTGTATTATTTCTTTATTTGTTCCAGTTTTATATACCTGAAAATGGTAGCTGAATTCCCGAGCTTGGGAAGAAAATCGGGACAAAGTTGAGGTTTAGCTGTGTGCGTGTATGTGTTTTTTTCCTGTGATGAAGCTATCCCTCACAAGACTTCAAGGGGTAGTCAGTCTCTACAACAAGTTTGTTTTAGGGAAGTGGAATGCTCTTGATGAATATGAATATTGGCATGTCTATAACACGAAAAATACATGTGTACGTGGCGGAGTTGTGAAAAGTAACCAGTAAAGATGGAATGCCATTTTCGGTAAAACTTTTGTTTTTGTAAAGATTTCCCCTCACAAGGAGACAACCAATTCAGATGCAGTTTCTTCCGCTGATAAAATGTTTAAATCACAAAAACGGACAGAAACAAAATGACATCAGGAAGAAACCCATCGAGACAAAAAAGGTAAACAAACCCCTGTGTTATTTCAGTCTATGATGAAATTGTGCTTGTACATGAGTTCTTTTTAGAAATTTGGAAACGTTTAGGCTCGAGTCATTTTAATGCTTTCTCTAGCTAAACTAAATGTTTAACTAGCAATTTCGTTTACAGTGCTGCCGATGCCACTCCATCTCATCGTGGAAGAGCAGTGGGCCTCTTTTTAACATTAAACACTGGCAGCGACCATTTTTCTATTTTTAACTCGTGTCAATTTACAGATTTTCTGGATGTCATTCGGTAATAGTGTTAAGATAATATTCGCCCACTTAATATGATGGTGATGATGAATGCAGCTTGACCGTATCTTGTGAAGAAATCATTTCCTTTTCACTTCATTTCCCAATGAATATTTTAAGTTTATCCTCAACTACAAAGTTTCAAAACAAGTCCCTGTGAAAACAAACACTGTAAGTGAGGCTGTAAACACGTAAAAGTTTTTCACGATCAGTGGGTTTCCAAAGCATCCACCTATAAAAATGCGGGATATGGGCTGAGATTACGAATTACCTTGGATTATGAAACTTACACTAAGGAGAAAAGTAAAAGCTGAAAATTATTTTTGCAACTGATGAAAGCCTTTTTGCATTAAAAAAAGTAGCTAACTGACTGTGACTATACACTGTTTTTTCATAACTTTAGCATAACTTTGAGTGAAGCGCAGAAAAGTAAAGAAAAAAAGAAATACGGTTCAAAGAAAAAAATCAAGAAATTTCATTTTCCTTAAAAACATACTCGGTTGGGTGGGAAAATAAGCAAAGAAAGTGTCAAGTTATGGGGAAAATAGGAAAGTAAGCCGAAGCTGGTTGCTGAAATTTGATAGGGGTAGTTTGACACTAACGATAAGTGTAAGAATCTAAAATATACAAATGTTAATGTTTTTTGCAAGCCAAAAACATGGTCTTCAAACTTAAAATTTAGTTAGGCGTGAATGAATTGGGTATTGTTTGTTTGCTCTTATCCACATTTATGGATTAATTCAATAACAGTTAATTGAGTTGCTTTTTTGCTTTATCAGCATTGCCTTGATCGAAAAGTAGCCTGCCAATTAAAAAAAACGATAAGCTCTCGAATGATTATCCCAAACATGCACTACCACTGAAAAATAGTTTTCTTCTTAAAACTTCAAATTTGCGAATATGCATGACAATGCTTCCCACATTCGCACAAAGTGAAAGAAATGGAAGAGGGAGATTTTTTAATTAACAGGGCCGACCAACTCGATTTTAATACATGTTAAACCGCCTCTGGATGGGGGCTGAATGAATCTAATAAATAGTTGCATGAATTGTGAAATAATGAATGAATTCCATTTACCGTTACCAACCAGTTTTTTCTTTTTTTCTTAACTATTACTACGATACGAATGGTTTCACCGCATTCCCTGCACACTACATTCGACCTCCGACCTTCTCCCGGATTCATGAAAAAAATCGGATGTATATCGTCACTATAATTATGGTTCAAATATTCGTAAATTACAGCTAAACTGGTATTAATTGATTTTTAATTTAGGAATGGAATCTAATAGGAACTACTTTACATAATGTATAGGAAGGGGGAGAAGGGAGAAAAGCTAACGGGGAATGATCAGTTTTGTAAGGATTTTGTGGACAAAATAGCGTGTAACTCTGTACAATACGAAAATAAATACAATGTAAGCCTCTCGTGGTTTACTTTTCTTTATCATTTCCCATAATACGAAGCTCGCGTGGTGAAAGCTTCCAAATACGGAGAATGAGCTGGTCCCGAGAGTATATAAAATCATTTTTGTCGTTGGCTGTAAAAATATTTTTTTCTACTGTAAGAGTAGAAAAGTGAAAGTTGACATCCCGCGATCTCCGCTCTAACGAGCAGTTCGGAGCGTGAATGTGTGATAGACTTCTCGAAGCCTTTCATGTCACTCGGGATCAGCATAGTGGTCTATAAACGTAAGAAGCAGAGTCCCGGTTCCTTAGTTGTCCCGAGTCCTCTCTCGAGATTGTAGTGAAGATTAATGAAGTTAAGTGACTTGTGTATCCACCAACATCAAGCAAATGATCATAACTTATCCTATTTTATTCACATCACTCTCATGTCTGGCACCAATCTACATATATTTTACTTTCTCCATCGCCATGTCCCTTTCCCCTTTCCGAAAAATCTCTTTGACTCTGATATGTTATTTCTATCTTCTCAAGAGGTCAGGTCAAAGCAGAGCTCCATACATGCGACAATGCCCCTCTTTTGAGAAACTGGCAAACCATCATCCCTCGACAATTTGATATAGTGGTTTTGTTGTTGCGAGGTTTTATCTTCATCCAAAATATAAAATATTCAATTTAAATAATTGGCAACTGCTTAGGTTAGCTTTTTTGACCTTTTGCAGACATATATTTTTTAGCTGAAGCTGGATTTGACGATGGTCCGACCTTAATTCGTGCAATTACGTTTTGTTTAATGAAACATGTGTAAATATGCATTTTTCAATTTGCCCGTGACCGTGAATATTCCTGACCTAAGTGTTAGTATCATATGGTTCAGAAAACATGTTCCTTTAGAAAACACTCCCCACAATCCATAGCCAGGAGGATCGTGGCAAGTGTCTGATGGTTTTTCATTCTTATCCTCATCTCATCCTACGCCTTCGCCCATCTTCTCTTACCATTTCTTTGGAAAATTTCCAACTGACACGATTTGTCTATTGCCATTATTTGTTTGTGTAGTTTTACGATTACTAAACTTATGAACACATTTTGACTCCGCTATTATGAAAAATTAGTATTTTCGGCTCACACTAGATTATACTCGAAACTCTGATAAAATATTATTCCTCTCTAAAATATCCTAAAACAAAGTGTAGAGCGGAGTGATAAGGTGCGCTCGCCATTTCTAAATTTGTGTACTTTCAAATTTGCAATTAATCACTCGAAAATAAAAAGCTATCCTTAATTCAACATAAATGCAAGCTCGATGCTCGATGCAAATGAACTGCCAATTTTCTATTGAACTGGTGGAATTTTTTGAAAATTGTCTTTTTTAACACTGCTTTATGTAAGGTTTTGCTGCTACGCTATTTCCTTGATCTCTGTGACGTGACTCAACAGCTTACCTACTGTTGTTTCCAGAAAGGTGTATTTAAAATATGCGTACTATAATTCATTT
This sequence comes from Lepidocyrtus lignorum, assembly GCA_034696835.1. Classification (NCBI taxonomy): domain Eukaryota; kingdom Metazoa; phylum Arthropoda; class Collembola; order Entomobryomorpha; family Entomobryidae; genus Lepidocyrtus; species Lepidocyrtus lignorum. The sequence continues at coordinate 14,631 of JAQGAG010000101.1, forward strand.
TACACATTTAATTTCACTTCATTTGCGGTAAACGTTGCGGGGTCGGTTTTTATTAGCTTTCCCCTACCTCACATTTCCACGATCCCCTTTGGTTTGCACTACTTTATTACGTAACTGAAAGCTAGTAATGCGATCGATTTGGCGTCCGTCCATCCGTCCGTCTGTGCGCACGATAACTTTCGAACGCGCGAATCAATTGTGTTCAAATTTTGTATGTAGGTATAGATCGTTAATAGGAAGAACGGTATTGCACGATCACGGGAAGGGGGCCAGGGGTCAAGGTCATCATTTTTTTTTCAAATGACATGATATAGCAAATGGGGTATCAAAAGAAATGTTTTTAATACTGATTTCAGTGGTATATCTTTTATCAGTGTCAGTTACATACTCACTGAAAAATCACCGATTAAAAAATAAAAAATTTGAATTTTCAATAAAACCTCACAGGTACGTCATTGTAATTACAATCATTTTATGATTATAATAGCTGAAAGTGAGGGGATGGAAATGGGAGTAGGCTGTTGAGAAAGACGTAAGAAGGAATATGATTTCCTATTCCTATTGTATAGGTATGTCCATATTTTAACGAGGATGACTTACTCGATTAAATCCATTGGCTTGGAAGATTAAAGAATTAAATTAGAGAGAGGACATGAATGATACGACCACGATCACGTGAAAGTATATTAACCGATGGGATGATAAATGAAATTTCTTAGCTCATCATACAACGACGATCATGATGATGATGATGATGATAAAATTTGGAATCGTAATAAGTAGATACCTATGAATAAGACTCGTATCTTAATGAATATAAAGTTTTCTCTTGAAGCGATGCAGGATATGAAGAACTAAGCAAGACACAGATGATAATTTTGGGTTAGCTAAGTAAGCATTATTTCCTTTTCACAAACAATACTTTCACTTCAAACATATTAGACTTGTTTTCTTCACTTCTACCATGAAAAATTATTCTTTTTCTTTTCTTTTAGCACACCAACACTAACTACATACTAGACATTAAGTTATATTGTAAAGTTCCAATAAAATCCACAAAAGAATCACATCATCATCATCACATTACACACCTGTTCATATGTCTCACGTGAAAAATAATATCCTCTTCCAATTTCCTCCTTCTACTCATAATAGGGTGCGTAGCTAACCTCACACTTGTTGATTTCTTCTCTTTGTTTTTCGGCTCATCCCATATTCCAACTTCTTAACATGCATTATTCATGTCGATGAGTAATTACCCATCTACATATCTAATCTACCGAGAACCCGATTTTTTCGTCTTTTTAATGGGACCATCATCACATTCGCACATATCCCGTTGGATGCGATGATGCAATATGGGATGTTAGTAAAGCTCTTTAGGAATGCTTTTATGGCTCAGCCCATTTAAGGAAGTGCAAGTGTGCGAATTTATCATCAGTTGGGTATGGTGTATCTAAGTTGATACTTTACGGCACAGTTCAGAATAGTCGTCGGCAATTTAACATGGGATATTATGGGATTAGGCACACGGTTTTTGTGTATCGGCCATTTATCAAGTACATATTACTGTCCATATATAATCTCCGTAAAACATGTCAACGTAGTTAAATCTGATTTACTCAAAGTATTAACTGATTTTATTTACGGTAACTCTTTCACGGATAGTTAAATGTAAAAGTGTATTTTGACGTAATTTCGTATGCCTAACTTGAAGTTAACATACATTGTCAGAAGACGGATCAATATTCAAAAACCCGACCTTTGGATAGCAAGGTGATGCTCCATTTCCACAAGCAATTTACTAGTTTTATTAACTCGTTATCATTCCCCTTCACTAACATGCCTACATAGTAAGGCGTTTATTTCTCGTGAAAGGAAATAAAGATGGGATGAGGAATGAGGAAGCATAGTATGGGAAAATCGTCAAAAGTCGTGTTATTCTCATATCACCACATTCGTACATCTTCTTCTCCTTTTTCCTTCTTTGTCATTGTCATCATCATCTTCTTTCTGCTTAAATGCATGTATTTTTTAGTAAGGAATGTTGTTAGCTTTGCTAATAGAAAGTGGAGTGAGGAAAAATGATACATTTTACTCTGTTCATTGAAGTTGGATGCAGTCTGTAGTCAAGTCAAGCTAGCTTTATTACGCTTCTTTCAGTAAAAGAGAAAGCTACTATATTTCACCCTCTCGAGATTTCTAGATTTCTGAATTTCTCATTGTAGTTGGATGACAGCATTACAAGCAAGAACTGTACCCTCCCGATATTAATACATTGCTCTCCCTTTCTCTCTATGAGGCTGGGTGGGAGTAGTGGCTGGGAAGGCTCAAATTACATTGAGATTTTCACGTGTCTGCGTTGCGTGTTATAATGCGTCTCTGATGTACAAAAGATCCTGTTGTATACTTGAAAATGCGAAAAGACAGTAGTTTCAGAAAGTTCATAAGCAATACTTTATTTCTTCTCGTTGTCAGTAATTTAACAAATTAAACAACAGGTAATTAAAAAAATATTGTAGGTAGGTAGTAGGATTGATTGATTCTCTTGGGTTAGCTGTAAACTCAAAGTCACAATTATTTATGCACTCGTTCATAATGAACGATTACAAAGTAAAAGAAAACTGATCATGACATTTCTATATTAAATTATAACTAAATAATAACTTCAATTCTCCAACAAACTTCTCTCTATCTTCAATAATAGGTAGGCATTTCCCTTGCAATAAAAAGGGAAGTAGTAAAATTCTGAAAAGACACGGAAAACGAAAGGACGTAGTTTCCCTTTGCACTAATATAATATGTATTTTCCCCTCTTATTAAAATCTTGTGGTAACAACATCATCGTCCTCATCATACTCATCATCATCACCACAAGAATCGCATCGCAAATGTATGCCTTTGACAAAGTCTTTTCATTTTCTCCCTATTACAACGTACCATATAAGTGACTGGGGTATATATGAAAGGGAAAGATTTTTTTAACGTCCTTGCTTAGCTAGCTTTTCTATTCCAAAAAAAAATATCTTTACTGGTTTTTTTTTGAATGACACGAATGAAAACTACATATTCGGTTTGTTAGATAATACATGGTGGTTGTGCATGCTTGCAGACAGTAAAGGTAAGTGAGCGAGAGAGCTACCTATTTTCAGCGTGGAATCTGGCTGCTCAAAGTTCAATCAAACATCTCATCCTTTCCCTTTTTTCTTATGCTATTTCTCACCCCTCCTCACTACTCCCAACAACCAACCTATTATTTAACTCAACTTCACATCTGGTTAGTGTAATGGTAATAATAATAGCATGGAAAGTTTCGTTATTTAAGAGGGGATGAAGGAGAAAGTAAGATGGTACTAGTGATAACCCAACATAATGGTATTCATAGTGTAGGCGCTACTGCATTCATGGTAAATTAGATTGAGAAGGGTAAAATGGGTTTTGAGGATTTAGCTAATTTAGTCTATTTGAGTTGCTTATGCCTACCAGAAGAAGGAGGGTTAGGTAAAGAGATTATAAATTAAGCGTATTGAGTACCTCAGTATTGGAGAAAGCCATATACGAAAGCTCTTTTTCTTATTGGAAAATATTATCATTATTGTCACAATCCCATATCACATCCCGGCTTATAACCCAGCCCGGCTTTCCTTAAAAAACCAATATATTCCTACTGGGATGTATTCCTACATGAGCACTATTATGCCGCCAGAGGAACAGGAGGAAAATTGGACCGGATCCCAGTTTCCTTCCACAGAGAGAAGTAAAACGATCCGCGGATTTTCTGCAAAGGTACTCCCTGGGGGGGAAAAATTGTACATTTTTTTGTTGTTAAAAAACACCGTGTCTAAAGGTTCAATAATCGCAGTTTTCTCCTTTTCCTTCGAGTTTTAGCATTTTCCTTTGATTTTTCTCCTTTTCCTTCAAATTTTACCCTTTTCCTTCCTTTCTCATTTGAATGTAAAAACTTGAATTATAAAAAGATAAACTCATTACTCAACTCTTGCTACTTTTCGTATGTGGCATGTACAAGCCTCCCCAAATCTTAACTTCATTGCAATTGCGATGCTGTGTTAAAATATAAATGCCGAATGGAGAAGAGGAGAAAGTATTGCAGGTTTATACATAAACTTCAGTCTCATTTCGGCTTCATGTCATGCTATTATTCTTAACATTGAAAAGTGGAATTGCACGGGTTTTTGTTCTATGGTCCGTTGGTTGTGTTAAATTAGCCACCGAAAGATCCCCTTTTAATTTTAAAAAGGGTACCATTTTTTAAAGGTGCACTTTGTAATTGGACTTTTTTAAACATGCACTAAAGCCACAAACATTACACTGCGGATTGGCTGTGAAGATAATAACATTCGAATATTAAAAAGAAAACATGAATTTCATATGAAACAATAATACAAATATACAATAATGATAATAATTACTCCACTTTTATGTGATTATTTTATGGATTTTAAGAGAGAAAGGCAGAAGACCAAGAAGTCATGGTGAAAGTTTGCCAACCTAACCCCCATCGTATAACAGGAAAAGAAAACTCGTTGTATTGGAACAGCGTCCAGCATCCTGAACCCTTTTCTGTTTCTCCCTCAACTCCCCCTGGGTCCCTACTCGATAATAATGATTTCCGTTCTTGCATCCGCACTTCACGATGGGCTGGCGTGGACATAGGCACTCGATCACGGCATGTTCCTAATTATATCACAGTCTTCAACAGGAATACCGGTAAGTACCGAGTCGGCGTTGACGACAGAAGACAAGCGGCATTTAATTTTAATAATTTCAGTAGTCGGGAAATACACGAAGATCCCTTGCAGTGTGTCCGCGAAATAGGGCGTAATTAGAATCTCTTTTAAATACAAAAAAAGCTCAGAAATTAACAGGTAAATTAATAAAATATGTTTGAAAATAATTTAAATACATTTTTATCGACTTTTCTTCGTTTTTATTCGAATTTGTATTACAAACTTCATTTGTTGTATATTTCATTCATGTACAAAATCTAAATTATTATCCTGTAATTACATAAATACTCTCGGGATTAATTAGCTGCATAAAGTTAACCGTATCGTCATCCGAGATCAATATCATATCATTTCAATGTGTATTTCATCCACCTGTTCACTTAATGAATGCTTCTCCCGGCAAATGTCAGAGTACAAATTACAATTTAATTTAAGTGTTAGTGCATATTCACCTATATTGTACACAACGGCAAAGGCAAAACTGACAAAACCATAAATTCACTGGACTAGTAACATTGATGACTAGCAATAGTCTATTTCATACATTTTTCCTTAACTCACATTATCATCCCTAGCTCTCAAGTTTCAAAATAAGTTTCACATACAGCTAGAACAAATCACAAAATGTACTCAGCCTTATAAACAGTCAACATGAACTAAAAAATTGCAAAATTAAGATAAAAAGAAAAGTCTTATTATGAAATCAAAGGTGACACAACACCAACGTCTATTTGATATTTTCTGCGTTCACTCCTTATTAGCCTTTCACTGGTGGGTTAAAGGAATCAAACCAGCCAACTTAGCAGCATTATCAGGGTCATAGGGACGGCCACTCAATTCATCAGCAATCCTTCCGGCCTCCCGTATTCCTGAGAGAAGAGCTCCATGGACTGTGGCCGGATAGTTCTTGACCGTGTGCTCTCCTGGGATCAGACAATTAGTTAATTAAATACAATCAATATGGCTTTAGCGACATGAAATAGCAGTACGGAAAAAAAATTCCAATTTTTACCCACCTGCAAAATACACTCGATGAGGTTTGTCTTCAGATGTCACAGGCTTCTGACCTCGCTTGGGTCGAACAGGGCTAATCGGAGATGCACAAATGTCATAGTCATTCCCGGAAGCTCCCACAGCTACAAACGAATAGCTTCCTCGTGCGTACGGATCATTTTTCCAACGAGTGACGAGAGTTTGACTTGGCTGCAAAAAAGGAACAAGAGGTTATAAATAGTTCTCCAATACAAATAATATCTCTGTGAGTATAGTTTTCCCATAGATTTTGTTCCACGCATAAGACGTATCTATACCTGAGGAACACGTTCACTTCCAAATATTTGCTTGAGCACGGCGACGCACCTTCCCACAACCACATCATCACTCACATCCTCCACCACATCAGCAGCATCCCCAGCAACCAGCGCGAGAAGGACTGGAGCACGATACAAATTCCAAAAGAGGAAGAATTCCCCTAAAATGAAAAAAATGGCAAACATTATTTTGGAACATTCGGAATGGCAGGATTTCAAATGGATTTGAAATTTTGGACCATCACAAAAAAACCATTACTTTAACTATGATAAATTAATTGTAAAACTATTTTTTTAAAATTACCTCGACTCTGGGTGGTATGAGGGACATTTCCGAAGAGGTTGCAACTTCGATCCCAAAAAATTCGGTCGAAGCAGAGTACAACTTTGTTGAGGTTTCCGAATCCAAGGCGCATTATAGCTTCCGTCTGTTTAAGAGATAAAGGATAAAAAACAGAGGAGGTGAAATGTCAAACTCAATTTAAAAGCTCTACTGCCTGAATGAGATTATTCCTATAAACTTTGATTTACATTACCTTCCATTCGGGTAGAGGTGGAGTAAACTGAACTGCACTGTTAGCGCAAATGCTCCTAAAGTTGATATTTCCAGTGGGGATAATTTGTCCACCGAAAAAGTTGATGGAATGCCGCAACACGCCAAGGGGAAGAGTGCATAATACCACATCGGCTACAGTTCATAGAAAACGTAGTGGTTCTTAAAGGCTCCTTGTCAGCATTATTAATTTAAAGTATTTATTGGAGGAACATAAAACATTTATATTTAATGTCATCCTTCCAAACTAAAGTGAATGGAAGAGTGATTTAAGTACCTTCCAGAGTAGTAGTATCGACGGAATCCGGGTTGGTCGCATCAGTAGTGATTACTTTCACCCCGCCTTTTGGACAGTTGTAGATGATCTCACGAACTGCAGTCTGAAACTGGATATCAAGATCCCTCGCCAAGGCCATTGGAACACAGGAGTATCCATTCCGCACTATGATGACGATAACAATAACGAATTATGTTTAACAATGTAATTAGATTAGAATCAGGTATGCAATTGCAATGCACTTCAACGGCTGTTTGGAAGACGCTTACTCGTCAAATGACTTCCAGTAAATTCAAAATCGTCATCCTGATCCCAATGCTTCAGAGACAAGTTCGAAAGCGGAGCAGCATTTGCAAATTCTAAGTTTGCAAAATGCCAGTCAAGAATTTGCCGGTCTCTGGTAGAAAGATAGACTTCCCTGAAAGATGATTTAATACATTTTCACAGCAATCAGAAATAAATAATTTGAAATTCAAGGAAGAAGGATGTAAAGCTATATTGTAGTTAACCGGCATAACATAAAAAATTACAACTTAACTTACGCGTGCTCTTCCTTTTCCTTTGTCTCCAGTTTTGCGTCCAGCTGTTTAAGCTCATCCTCCATCTTTTCATACTCCTACATATTAGTTAAAGTTAGCTAAGAAGGTAGTTAGAAAGTACACATTTAGATAATTGTTAAAAATTTACGTCAATTGCTTTATCAAGTCCCGTTGCTGTTGCTCGTATGACAAAATCCTTCTTAATGTCCTTCCGATTTTCCTCCTCTAGTTCTTGAAGATGAGCATGGAGCTCGTCGACGGCTTGTTTCTTAGCGAGCATCTAAAACTCAAAAATTGTTCAGAGTTTCTTTACCAACTAAAATTAATTAATTAGGATGGAAAAATAAAAACATCCCATTTTAATTTACTCACATTTTCCACAAGTGTCTTCTGTTCTATGGTAATCGCATGAATCTCGTTGAGATACTTGACCTGTTCTTCTTTCACTTGCTTTTCTTGGAGTCTATTAGTAATGGTACATGGAAGTATATTATATTATGGTTTATTGATTGCATCGTCGTTCAAATAATTGAATGTAGATTGTTTTTTGTAATAATTTAATACACCGGTGCTTACTTGATAACCCATTCCAATGCTTCTCCAAGACTAACAGGTTTGTTGTTAACATGGTTGAAATCCATTTGGTGAGAAATATAGCTGGAAGCTTCCAGAAGACGGTTGAACTCCCTCTCAATTTGTTCGCCCTTCTCTTTCGGAACCTATGCGATTATAAATTATGAAATTACGCGACCCTAAATTATATTAAACCAAAACCCACCAATACTTGCATTTAATTGAAATATTTAATGCTTTTTCATTGCTATGTAAGTTTTTTACCGTATTTCCATTGGACTCATACAATGGACATTTCTGTTTGATTTTATGGAGGTCCATTTCGATTTGCTTGGACAGGATATTAATAGGATTTCCTCCCAAGCCAGTAATCACCATCGCCCCTGTTGACATATAATACAACGGTGGACAATTAAATAATCATCGCATAACAAATTAAAAGCACATGCGACCAACATAAAGTTCCGAGTTTAAATGGTAATACCCAGATCAGCAACAAAATGATTTTTCCGGAAGGTCACAACTCGTCCTCCAACTCTGTCTCTAGCTTCAAGTACCACAACATTGAATCCAAATCGCTTGAGTTGTTGAGCCGCAGCAAGCCCTGATACGCCAGCGCCAATCACAATAATCTTCTTTCCATTGGGTTTTGGAGGGGGCTAGAACATTACAAATGATTCAACATTCACCAAATGTCAAGTATATTTAATACAAATGATCACAGTCGATTTTAATTCGTCAATGTTCTATATTCATGATTAAGCTGTACTACTTACGCTGACTGACTCAAAGATGCCAAAGTTAATATATCCATGTCTATTCAAATAGGCAAAGACCCTTGCAACAAGACACTTGTCGGTGTTGTAGGGAGCTTCCAATGCCCCCCACAAGGCATCCAATGTCAGCTCCAGTTTTGGATTTTCAAGCCACATTTGCAACTAAAAGGATAAATACAACATTACCAAATTACCAACATTACCAAATATCCACATTAATTTTGATTTTGTCAGTAATGCAGTGTTCAGACTTACAATTCGATTGCGCACATGAACACACAGTTGCTGAGTTTGGATAGGAGCCTCAGCCAAATCCGGAAAGGCACATGCCTCCCCGGTTGACATTTTGTCCGCAGGGAGTCGACTTTGAAAAGCGGCTCCCGTAGTACCTGAAAAGTACAAATGCTTCAATAATTAAAACAAATATTATGCGGGACAATGAATAATTATACATAATGAGGTAAATATTCTTCATCTTCATCGGTGATGCTCAACAGTACCTTTCAACTCCCCTAATTCCGACTCATTCAACAAGTCCCCTTCTGAGCCTTCCCCACCTCCATTGTCATCATCGTCTTCCCCTCCCAGAGCACTTGGAGGAGACGATAAAACTGAACTTGTTGGGAACCCCGTCTCCTCCTCTGCCCCCTCTTGATGCTTGCGCTTGATTGATGATATGATCGAAAGTCTCTTCTTCTGTGGAGGGGGCGGGGCTCCTTCCCCGCCCATTTCAGGTATTTCAACCCCTGACGTGAGAACCGTGATGGGTGCGGCCGTAGCAGTTGATGAGGTAGAATGGTCATCTTCCTCTTCATCCCCCTGGCGCAACCGCTCACAGCCTACTGGTGGCACATTTTCATTGCCATACACCTCGCCCCTGAGCCCCCTTCGACGCATGATTGATGACCTTCACTCACGTATCGATGAGTATCATGTGTAGAACAAGCTTTTCTAGAGACTTTTAGCTTAACGACTAAATTCCAGTATAAGATAAGCTTCGAATCCTAATCCTGCTATTTTTCAGTTTATCTCGCTTGTGACGACCTCTCCTCTTCGAGCGAAGAGTGCTTTATTTTTTGTAAAATAAAGCATGTGAAAACACACTTCGGTCTCTTTCTCCAGCTCTTGCTTGGGCTAATATCTATTACTAGGGACTACGTTGGCCCCAGGGCCAATAAATGAGTAATTTTGGACCTAGCTAAATACTTTGAATGTGAAGCGGATAAAATGATTCCATACGTTTTTCCCTGCCGCTTCCGAAAGATGGTTTTGCAGCAGAAAATAGTTTATTTGCATATTTCATGAGGTTGCTGGGGTTTATATTTGCATGTGAATGGCCCTGAATGAAACTTAATGGTAATTATGCAATTCAACCATCAAAAACAATTGGATTCACTTCCGAATTCAGAAGCAATTTTTGTCATGAAATTGGTAGATTTAAGATTTGAAACTTGCCTATAGATGGCTCCGGCTAATAAGCTTAATTGTCATAAAAAAATAATTCTTCAAAGATGTCCACTTCCAGAGAAAACGGTACCAAATGAAATGCTCATCTGCATCTCGTTTGAATTTAGGGACTTTATCTATACTGATGTCAGTGTGAAATGCATTGAGAGATATTTCCTCCCGCCGGATTCTCTCGTTTGTTCTGGTTTTTGTGGGATAAGGCGAGACTCAGAAGTGAGTTATAATTAGGACATAATCAACTTTGTCTCTTTGTGAGGCTTGGATTTGGCATCCGCATTTTGTAGTCTGTCAAGAGGTGCTTATCAATATGATAGAAGTTGGGTTGCGATAATAATTAAGTTGATGACGAGTTTAATGTAAAATATTTAGATAGGTGGGCCAATGAAGCCAAATGACCTTTAATGATCGAGTCAATATTTCCCGTAAGAGCTCCCGTTATGATTTGGACCACTTGCGCCCCAAAGTTGATTGGATTTGTCGTACTTGCTCCTGAATCGTCATCATCATCCTGTCTGGATTGCCTTTCGCTTGGAAATGCTTTAATGCACTGTAAAAAAAGCCATTTTATAATTGAGCCGATACATACAATTAAAAAACTATATGCAAATACAGACTACAACTACGACAGGATTTTTATGCCTAATATACCGTGATTGTTAAGAGGGCCCATACTCCGAAGAAACTCATTTTCCCCAGGGACACATATTGATATACATGCGTACAGGAATAAAAAAAATACTAGACTGGAGCCCATTCTTGTTGATTGCATTTAAGGAATTTTCGGTAGCTGTTTCATGTTTCTGGATGAGTTTTGGAAATACCTACGCTTATTTATTGACTTCTGTTGCGATATTATTCAGACAAGAGACTCGCTAAACTTTATGTCGCAAAATACCAATGCAATAAAAAGTAGTGTGGGATGGATG
>JAQGAG010000102.1:0-25786 GCA_034696835.1 Lepidocyrtus lignorum
TGACTTATTTTAATTTTTCCACGTTATGGTAGAAAAAAGTGTTGTATTGGGGAGTTTACATACTCCAGCTTTAGACTATTCCATTTTTGAGACAGAGTGAGTCATTTTATTAAAGCTATAGTACTTTAGTTCAAAGCCGTGTCTTCGTATTTTCTAACACCTAAATTTGAATTCTTTTGTTTTCCCATTGAAATTTCACACAATATGGTAGAGAAGACTGTTGTAGGGGGAATATTACAAACGCCGGCTCGAGCGCAAACGGGTCGAGTTGTATTAGGAGCATTTATATTAAAATTAAGAGGAAAACTCCTCTTTATTTTTTAACCTGACGCGTCAACAAGAAAATAGAGGAAAGAAGTGTAATGCTTATTGTATAGTTCACTTACCGTCACCGTACTGATAAACTATTATATACTTCCTTACCTTGGTCGTCACTTTAACGTGACGTTTTCAAAACCTAGCGTCGTTGCGGAGGGCAGCCGAAGCAACTATATATTGCCTTCCTCCGTTCGTGCTGTCGGTATCAAGGCGTTAAAGAGGAGCTATAAAAGAAGCACAACGGTATTCGCCAGAAACTGAGAGCATCATTTATCGTTATAAAGTCTTCCAACTGGGATGCGTAGTGCCAAAAGCCAGCATTGCCCTGTCACTGTCACATAATATATACTGCCTTGTAACAGCTGAAGTCTTAAATGATCAACTTGGCTATCCTTTTTCTTTTTCTTTCTGAAAGGCGAAGGAGGAAGGAACTGGAAATAAATAATAACAGTAAAACAGTTTTTTTCTCATCTCTCTGATCTGACTTGACTGACTGATTTAGCTTGCTATTAAAGGGTTGATATCTGCTACCGTTAAAGACAAGAAAATAATTTTTCGACATGTGTGTTGCAGGCTAAATTTACTCGTGAATGCCTTCATGACGAAGGCTTCATCCATTCATATTCACTGGCAACGCCACCGCCACCGCAAGCATCTCTTCACTTTGTAGATAATAATATACTTGTTTCTCTGCGTTTAAAAAAAAATCTTTAAAGAAATTTACTCTGAGGGGGCAACTAAACACAAGAGAAACATTCCCGATTAAACTCTCTTGACAGAAAAAAGATATCTATTTTTAAAGAGAAAATTGGATGTCTCATTCTCAACTTCACTTTGCTGTTATAGTGTGCGCTCTTGGTTCTGTGGTGGCATTACAATGCAATGCGGTGGCGTATACATATAATTGCATCGCTCAATATAAATAACTGTGAGCGTTTTCTTGGAAATATTGTTTCTTCATCATCGCCCTGCTTGAGTCTGGTCTGGTGTCTTTGGCAGACGCTGGTTATAATTGTATAAAATCTGGGATACTTTTTCAAAAGACTGGTTACCAAAAGATTAAGGAAAGCGAGTCTTGTTGTCAGTAACGTTTCATCCATTATTCAATCCCAAAACGGTTCTCCTCTGTCTCTTTCTCTCCGCCAAAGCACATTACTATTATGACAATGAAAGTGAGCATGAGTAGAATGGGATCGTAGATAATTGCCTTTCATCCCCTCGTCCTGCATTGCTTTGAGCTGAATGTATAATCATATCGGTAAACGGATAAATAAGACTTTGAACTGTGGAGATTTCAAATGAAAGATATTTACATTTCCTATGAGTCATACACTGTCATTATAGTAATTCATTTGAATTTGAAGAATGTCTGTGAGATAGCAGGACTCTCTCTTGGGAAAATATGAATTGAGTTTATAAATTACAACATTTTTCGTCTCTTACTTTGGAGGCGACGTTACTTCTGTATTTACAGTAACGACATGCCCGAGATATCAGAGAGGCTTTAGTTTACATTTGAAATTCAATTTATTGTGTATTGAGATATAATAAGCATCTCGATCGTTTCCCACAACATGCGCTAAAATTTGTGAAACTTAAAAAGATTGGCATGAATTTCCATAAACGACACGAAATGCTCAATGAGACGTAGTTGTCCACACTGTGGTCGCCGTTTTAATTTATTGCCCTTGGAGGAGCGAATGAGATCTCAGTGTCAGCAAGGAGTCAACAAAAGTATGGCTTGGAAAGGACAAGATATTCCAACAACAAGCAGCCCCTTAAAATTCCTCTCTTGTTTGTACTTTCAACTTGGTTCCCTAGACTGATAATGATTATGATGATGATCAATAAATATATTATGTAAGAAGAAGTTGATGTCGCTCTTCCTCTAGGGAAATTATGAAGAGGATGGAATAAAAACAATATATTTTATTAACTTGTATCGTTTAACCCTTTTGGTTGCAATCGTTCTTCTATGGTAATTGTTGACGATAAGCTTGTTTGTTTAAATGACTGATAGTGATCCCATTCCAATAAGGAAGATGGGGAGGGATCTCGAGTGTAATCTCAGAAGACGAATAAGAAGTAGGTATATCCAATGGGGAGCTCTCTGTAAAATGTGATGGCGTCATACTCATTTTTTGCTTGTTTGAAGGCAATTGGTAAATCTTGAAGCGATAGCTGTTTCGCAGATGCATCGCATTTCATACACGGGGATTTGTTTAGTTGCGTTCGTATGAAGACAATTTAATGTGCTAGTTTTTGCGTTTCACTCCCAGTCCCATTTTGGTTTGGAATTGGAAACAAGCGCATTTTGCACACATGCTCAAGTCGGAAAAACAACTTTTTGGGGAATTCATAATTCATATATAGGGCACGGCAGTATTTAGGATAAAACAGTTCCCACCACTGTCATCCTCTATATACAATTGTGTGGAGTAAGTACGATTGGCCTATTAAACAGATAATAATTCAATCATGTGCTTGCACCCTTTATATATTGCTTTTGACATCCTTTCTTGTACAGATGGGATAAAAGGCAAGTTGTGTGTGTGCGAAAATATTTATGCCAAAAAATATTCCGTTTGAAAAGCTTATCACGCAAAATCAAATAAAAGTCCAGATGTTTTAAAACGTAAGAGCCTAATTAGCCTGAAAACTTTTAGAATTTCGTCCAAACTGAAACTTTTTCCTGGATCTCAATAATTAGGAGGATGATGTCTAAAGCTGATCCTTATTATTCATGGAATAAATGAATTAGCTCAGAATAAACAGAATAGAACCCCATACGCTTTGTACAGTGATCATTCGTGTGAAGCAGTAAAAAGCAGTAGACTGTATTAGATAAGAAAAAATGCATAATATATGAGAACCTTTACGTAGTCAGGAAATTATGGCTTGAATACTTTTTCATATTTATTTGAGCTTGATAATCTTTTGATATATATAAATTTGTATAAGGTTATTTTAAAGAGGATTTTACTTATGTAATCTTGCCTAAATAATTCTCATGAATCTTATAATCAGAATAGAACATGAAGTGAAACATACCTGTACAAAATATCACGTATGCCACACCAGGAGGAAATCAGGCGAGGGTATATGCCTATCAAGTGTTAAGCAGGTGCCAAAGGAAAATAGGTAAATATCAAGTTTCAGAGATAATTCAACTTGAGCAATGGGATCCGTATAAAATCACTCGGGGATTTGATCTGACATTGGTTCATTTAGCGAAGCCGCTGACTAGACTAGAAATTGGCAAAATTTAGCCGATAAGACTGGAACAAGCTGATAAGCCTCTTGTGAGTGGGAGCAAGGCCGTGATTGTTGGATTTGGTAATGTGCATCATAAGCTTAGCAAGTGTATGATCAAGCCACTGCAGTAAGACTTTCTCTTGACATGCTGAATGTAGAGGGTAGAGGTGGATGTCTCCCATTAGCTCAGCATGCCGCAATAGGAGGTGGAGATTCTGGAGTCAGTGAATCCCAACTTAGTTAATTGTACCATGTCATTGTAGATTATTTTATTTTCAAAGTCGAATCTTGCTTTGTTTTACGCATAGCTGTAGGTAAAGGTGATTCTAGAGGTTTAGAGATACTTTGTGCCAATGAAGATAACAAACCAGTTCTTTGCAGCGTTGTCTCATTAAGAGATCATAAGAGATGCAAAAAATGCAAAATTTGTAAGAAGCCAAACTACTACATTCGCGTAGTTCCGTTTTTGGACTGGATATCGGTGGACCCTTAAGTATGCACTACATTTTTAAAACACCTACTTTTTACTACCTGTAATGCTTTAATTACGTGATTCAGGCATAAATCGCAAATAAACGCATTCCCTAGCATAATTCAATCCGCATGAAAAGCTAACCATGGGGATTGGTATGACAGGTTTTGTTGTGCTATTTATAAATGATGAAACATGTCTTAAAACTAGGAACGAAATAATATTCAGGACAAAAATCTTTCAGAGTTATGTACAAGTTTTTGTATTGTAACAAATAATGTTCATCGATTTAAATTAATACATATTATATTGTGAAAATCTGTTTAGGATTGGTGGATTAGTCTGGACAAACTATAATAGGTAAAGTTGTAAATGAGAAAATGTGCTAACTATGAGCAATAAAAGTAAGTAAGAACAATTTACATAAATGATTGGGTACACACTTAATCTACATATTGTTATTATTGTACTTTTTTCTGTGTCGTTCTAATCCGAGTCTGAGCCATCCGCATTGAAGACGAGTAAGTCCGTAGTTGGTGCACTACGTGGTTTACTTGGCCCGGCAATGGGCTAAACATGTAAAAGTATAATTAGAGTTGTATAGTTATTTACAAATGTTAAAAGAATCTTATTCTTGCTCAAACATACCTCCAAAGGTCGAGAGTTTTTGTTCTGGATGAAGGAATTTGGCCCAGTGTCATTTTTTTTGAGTTTTCGGCGTTTACGTGTAGGGGGTTCCATATTGCAGTTCTCCTGTATAATTCAATAGATTTGTAATTAGTAAGTTACAGACTTTCCAAGAATTTACGTTGTATAGCGAAATAAAATTGAGCTTTAAGACTGACGTTGTGTTTGCCATTGAGCTTTTTATTCAGCGATAAGAACGTCTGTTGCAATGCTTCAATTTGATATGATAGTAGGGGATATAATCGTTTATCGGATGCTAGCTTGGATTTGACTTTTATAGGTTTTCCTTGCTCGGCTTGACTCATTTTGCGGTTGAACGTAGTTTGTTCTACGAATCCCATCATCCGTACTGCTGGAATAAATTTCGATTCTACAAATTCCAGTCCAGGAACAAAGCTGTAATGTCATTGCAAAAAGAATTCCGTAAATATCCGTAAATAATAAGATAATTCGTTGTTTTGTTTAATAAGGTTATTAGCAATTAAGTAGTTGACACATACCATTGTGCTAACAGATGAAACTGGACTGTGTTTTGAATTCCTTTAAGATGCTTTGCAAGTCCATTGGTCAGGCTAAAAAGGGTGGTGATAATGGGCACCGAAACGGAGTTTATAAGTTCTCCTTGGGCTAGCACTCTGCTTTTAACTAGTTCGTAAAATACGGCTAGGATTTGTCTGAGTCGACCCACATACGACTCAAACAAGCTACAATCTAAAAAATAAAAGTTATATTTAGAATATGGCGCATATTTCGCAATATGTTAAAGGCTTATGCATTGAAAATGTACGAGAATCGTTGATATCGATGGAAAGGTCGAATTTTCCAACTAGAACGTTCATTAGCTCAAGTTGAGCCCCAACAAGTTCCCATATCCTGCGAACGCACACATGTACTGTGTCAGTGTTTAATATCCACATCCGAGGTGCATCGTGCAGGTCTGCAGCAAGTGCAATCTCTCTGGCAATTCTGTAGACATCTTCAAATGGGTTGTTATTGTTTTCGACGTTTCTTTTGAGATCAGAGTAGCCTTTCATATAAAATGTCAGCCAGCAGCCTATGGCGGATTCTGCAAGTTGCCTGGATGGCGGGGTTGAAGGGTCCAGACTTTTAGCTGGGGAAGACTTCATAAAGTCCCAACACCACGCAGAGATCTGCAAATTAATAAGTATATATTTAGGTAAGCATTTTTAGTGTAATGTATAAAATGCAATTAATTTGTGTGTGTAATTTATATTTTTAGCTAACGGTTTGTGCTACTGATATAGGGATTACTGGGTTTGCGAAACTGCATAAAAGATCAAGTAGTGACGCTCGGAGCTCGAAATCATCCACGTGACTTGACGCATCAAATACACGTTGCCAACTATTAAAGAGGTGCAAAAAGTTTTGCTCGTATGAGCTAGTCTCTCCAGTTATTCCATTGCACAACAGCTCAACCAGCCGTTCTGGAATACTTGTCGTGGTCGCAATTCGTCTTAAAGTAGATAATCGGAGCATGAGGACGTGTTCAGTGGGAACGGGAATTGAGCTCTCCCAAAAGGCTCTCCAAATGCTTCTGAAAATCCAAAAACAGTTTTCAATATTAGTACATGGTCAATATATGTAGATTAAGAGCATTAGGTCATTCGGCGTATGATTTGTCACAAAACCTGGCAACGTTTGCAAACGTGACAGCATCGTGTGATTTTAGAGATTCAATATTCGGTTTGGACTTGTCTATCGCTTGGTTGGTCGCATGGAGGAGCATGGTTTCAAACTCGTCTCCGGAGTTTCTCGAAACGTCATTGAGTGGAGTGGATTGGCTAGATATTAAAATGAGTTTATAATACCTACTTAATCTGTCATTTTTATTTTTATTATGATTCCATTTATACATACCCGTAAAATTTTTTGAATAGCTGTGGCAAACTCTCCGTGTAATATACATGGGGAAATGGCATTTTATTTGTAGCTGAGACTTTGACATTCTTAACATTTTTTTCTCCCTTGTCCGGTTTGTTTTTGCAAGCCTTCTCAGTGCGCATCTAGATAAAGTGTAAAATATAAGCGTTAGTCATACGACGTTTCATTATTGTAGCTATTTCTCTGTTTTTATCCATTCTTAATTTATTATATTACGGTGGTGGGTTCGGCAAGCTCCACATAGCGTACAAACAGTTTTTTTATGATGGTGGCCGAGCCTTCATTGCTGCTATGCATCAGAAACTCGATAAGGGATTCGATTATTTGACGCATCTGAACATTAAAAACGGCCGCAACTTGGAACTCGTATTCAGCCTCAACTCCTTGCTCTAATATTACCTCAGAACTTGCCTGTCGTAATTAGGGAAATTAATTAAGACAGTAATTCTACAGTTACAACAGAATAGCAACAGTCCATGTCTATATTTACTTACAGATTGTATCGTTTCAACATCTGTGAGCAATGTTGCTCGTGTCCATAGTCCTATTAGATCTTCCAACATGGTTAGATTTTTCGGTGCTAATTGCCGGATATCATCAAAAGTTTTCCGCGAATTGTTTGCAACTTGGCATAACGCTTGAGTCATCCGTCCGAGTTCAGTCTACAATTACATAAATATCAATTATGTGTTATCACTAATTCGTAAAAGACAACAATGGTTTATTACCTTGACTGTAATTAGTGGCTTGTTGTTGTTAAACTGGTCTCTGAACTCGATCACTTGTGCAAAGTCAATGACGGGGTTGTCAGTTGCAGTATTCGGTGGGATTAGTAGTTTGTATCCATGCTCATGCAGTTGGTTACAAATGAGCTCTACCAAACTCGGATTAGCACGGACAATACGAGGAAAACCTGTGCGGATATCATAATAAATGTCTTAATTATAGTCCTAGTTGGTTATATTGCATAAGAATTTTTACGAAGTTTTCACAGTTTTTACCCCGATAAAGTTCAGCCTTGACGGTGGAAGGTGCTGAAACAAGAGACCTTGCTGTCAGCGTTAGCAATTCAAGGCAAATAGGCAAAATCTCTGGAAGACTATCCTCATCAGTCGACTGGCCTCTAAGCTGAGAAAGGTGTTGGCTGAACTGGGACATGGGCAGTTCCCCGGCAAGGTGTGCATATGACAAAGTTGCGCTTGTTATCTTGGCAAACGACATCCCAATATTCTCCTGTCTATACATTGCACAATTTGACACAACATAGCGAATAAATAAATCTAAACTAAACAACCAACCAAACGAAATGAATAAAGTGTACTTGTTGATTAATTGGAATATACCTCGATCCGACGGATTTGCGCAATTTCAGTAGCAGATGATTTCGCAGATCATGATTGCGTCGAAAAACTTCTCTGAGTGAAACGACAATCTTCATTGCGGATGAAGAGGGCAGGTTGCTAATCTGCTCAACAATCTCATGAACATTCGCCAGTAAATTATCACGCATTAGAAGTTGAGCTGCCTTATCACGCAAGATGTCAGCCAACGTTTCTGGAAAATACATAAAATAAGTTGGGCTAATTAACAAACTATTATAAGTATTATAGTATTATTAATATAACGCTAAATATTAACAGGTATACTCCTACCGCCGTGAACTTGAGAAGTGTTTGCAGCTTTCAGTAAATATGACACTTCCTGTCTCAGCATGGTATCATCTCCGCTTCGTACGACTGATGTATATATATCCTTTCCGAGCTCGCTACATTGGTGCTGAATTAAAGATGAGCTGTCCTTGTATAACAGCAAGCCTTTTGCAAGCTCCAACAGACCCTGGTGTATAAACTGGAAATCTCCTGATCTGAAACAAAAGGATGGCCGTAGACATAACATACTTCTTATTGCATCAACTAGTATTACCGAATTTCTACATTTAAACTACATAACACATACCTAGACTGGAATAGTCGACGGAAGCATTCCAACACAGATACGCAATCTATTCCAGTTGTGGTTTGAGCCCATCGGCTGGAGTTTGAAAATTCGTTAGTTTGAAACCTGGTCTTAATCATCTTAATCCCATGGTTGATGATTTGTTCACTTAAAAATGGAACTTCGGACAGTCGCAGGAATAGTGTCAAGTTAAATACATTTTGAAACTTGTCAAAGTCAAACCGGTGATACTGAATCACTTTGAGGAGAGCGTTCTGGTGAAGTTGAGTGTCGAAAAACCTAGCGATCGTTGTCCCCAGCACGTTGCATTTTAATTTCTGCTCCGGGTCGTCCCAATTTCCATTAAAATATTTCGTTCCCATGCCTACGATCTCGTGTAAATATTCTCCAGGTGCAGCCAAAAGGAGTTGGGCTATGATGATGGGAAAAAGTGCAATCTTCATATTGTCCGCAATGAATGTCTTTATCTTTGTGAACATTGTTTCAACGTGGGAATTTTCCTTGCCTGGAAGGGATCTAGAAACAATATATTGTTAGTTTAGAGTATTATAACGTGGAGTGTAGTAGATTATTACCTCCAAAACATCTTATATCAGAACATTTCGACCAACCTTAAGAGGATAAGAATTGAAATGCAACCCTGGTTGGTGAATGGCAATTCCAGGACTTTACTGATGATTTCTCGGAGGGTGAGCTGGCCATCATGTAATTTTCTTTTCCCATGTAGAACGTCTACAACTGACACGAAAATTTGGATCCATACGGGGTCTAATGGTGGTTCATCTGCATTTGCTTGTTTCTCTAGGTGGGTCATACACTCTCTGGATATGATCTCTAGAGAATGCGTGGGGAAAAATGGAATTTCTCTTCTGAGTATCCCAGCTAGTTCATTCACGGTGGCCTCGTATGAAAAATCTGCAAGATTTACATAGTGGAGCAGGCTAAGGACAATCTAAATAAGACAAAAATATTTACAACCTACTATTATACTAGCTCCAAAAAAATACTACAACATTGTAGCTTTGAGGATAATAACAATTTTAAAAACATACCGTTGCTCCACACTCGACGGAACGGTGAGTTTGTTGAAAATCATACTCCTTCATGAAACTTCCTATCAGTTTATACAGCAATGCGGAGGCGGCTGATGAATTCGGGCCAAACTTGCGGAGTTTTAGAAAAAGGCTTTGGTGTGCCTAAGTAAATTAGACAAGTAAATCAAGCATATTATATTCGGGCTGAGAATTTTTATTGCAATCTTGATTTGCGCATGAGGTTTGAGGGGAGACGAACTTACAGTTTCCATGGACTTCTCAACGTCAGCGACAAACTCCTTCCAGTCTGGGTCATCGTTGTTGGTACTTCCGATGGCAATATTCCTCTCAAAGAAGTCTCCGTAAAAGATGTTAGCCTTCAACGCATTCGGATCCACAGCTAACGGGTTTGGTTTTGAGTTACGCCTTGCTGGTACGTCAGCAGCTTCATTGTCGTCGTGTCCCTCACTGTTTGAATACACCGCAGCGACATTACAAATCGCGGAACCGGAACAGAATCCTGGAGACGGTGACCTTCGCTGCCATTGACTTTTTGAGTTATCCGCGGTTTCCTTATGAGTCTGATCTTTGGTGGGTCTCTTATCGGCTGAAGGTGAAGTCGTTGCAGTCTGCGAAACCTCCATCGGCTCGGTGATTTCTTCCTCGTCATCCTCCTCTTCGCTGCTCGTCGGACTTGACATGGGCACGCCTCGTGAGGGATTGTAGTTACACGAACGCGTTGATCTGTTAGTGGCGTTTCCGTCCATTTCGCCAGACGGTGGACGGGGGAGGTTTCTAGATATATTATATATTTACCGAGAGGAATATTATATTAATTTTTTGTAATTATTAATTCTGGAGTACTGGACTGGAGTTTTTTTAAATCTTAAAACTTCCGTTAAAAAATGACAACGCAATTGAAAATTTGGAAATAATTAGTCGGTATTTTTATTCTATTCTCACCTGTATTTATTTTGTCACGAATTGTAAGATGTTGACGAGCAAGACTGGAAAATAATTTATAGTTTGTCCGGAACACTTGGAGCTTCACTCTTCGAACGCACTAAATTATAAAACTGATTACGTTCACTTAAAGTTATTGCTAAAGCTGCACCAACACCAAGCTACTCACCAAGGCCCATGCATGCACAGTATAGCTGCTCACCTTCTCCACTTATGAAAAACCAACAACAGAGAAGACGAAATTTTGTAGTGATGATTCCCGCTCACTGAGTTCGGCCAATTGGGACTAGCTGAGAAAAAATCATGAATAGTTTGTAGGAATGCATTTTTGCCTATAACTATGACACGGTCTTTATACCAAAACTATGCCTGTAGCCCGTAGCCGGGCTATGAGCTAGCAATATTGGACCTAGCGCCCCTTGCAGGGCCGTAACGAGGCTATTGCGAGGTGTTGCAGCCGCAATAGGCCGGACGCTTGGAGGGGCCGGACCAAAAGAAAAAATTAAAACAAAAACCTTGTATTTGATGGAATTGCGGGAAATTTTGCCTTTGATAAATGCACCCGAGTTTCAATATTTCAAACTTAACGTTAATTTTGAAATACTCTTGCAAGTACTTGAAATTGTATTTTCATTTCCCTCTCTGGTGGTGAAAGTTTTGGACGCTTTGTGGATGTGTTGTAATTTTTAACAAATGTATAACAATTTTAGTTAAAGTAATTGAGGTTTTAAACCTTTCGAACCTTTTAAAAGTTTTCTGTGTAAATTTTTATTCTTCTTGGGGTCGCTTAAGTAGTTTGAAATTTAAAAATGGGTTTCTAGAGTCGTTCAGAAATAGGGTTTTTTAATCCAAAAAAAAATTGCGCCCTAGCGGGCGCATTTTTACTTCCTAACCATCAAAATATTATATATCTGCAGGTATGATATTCGCCACACTTGAATTCCACCTCCACCATCTCTCCTATTATTAATTTCGTGATTGGGAGCCTTCAGTTTCACTACTTATGTCACTGTAAAGTAGATTATATATTACATAAATATATATATGTCTTGTAAAAAATTCTTCATATGAAAATTGCGTTGGCCGGACACGTTTTTTTGCAATAGGCCGTACAAAAGTGCGCTACGGCCCTGGCCCCTTGGCAAAATATTTCCTGAAAGCTGAAGTGTGTAAAAAAATGTAAAATGATTTAATAAGTATTCCCCGGCTACTGTTACTGTTACTATCATCGGACCTTTGTTTTCATCAGGTTAACATATTTGAAGGGCCCTCAAGCGAACATGTGTTGTGTGAATTCGTTATGTAAAACGGGCAAACACTTTGGGTTTACTTCCGATCCGAATCAGTTTTGTCGTGAAATTGACCGATTTCAGATTAGAAACTTGCCTATCTTAGGCCCTGGGTAATAAATCTGTATTTTGATACAAAAATCATTTTTTAAAAATGTCTGATTCCAGAGAAAAAGGGATTGGACGAAATGCTCATTTGCATCTCGTTTGATTTTACGAACTTTATTTATACTGATACGTCTTTTACTAACAGAATGGCACGTAAAATTTTGCTGTAAAATATTTCAAAACCAAAACTTCAAAGCTAGTATTTTATAGTTTCAATTGTCTTCAACCCCAACTCTACACCTTAATTAAGCACAAATAAAAGACCAATATTGTTTTGATTTTAATGTCAATTAGAGTACAAAACCTGATCAAGGTCATCATATTTTATTTTCAGCTGACCGAATATAGCAAATAAATGGGTGTCATATGTTTGTTATCAGACTTCGTTGTTCATTTGTGTGTGACTGTGACAGACAAATTCAGGGTCAGAGTCAGTACTAAAAATTGACCTAGTAAGCATTCTTCAGTCATCAGTAAACTGTGTCAGTAAATTGTTTACAATTTGAGTGCAGTGTTTCGAAGATTAAACTGTGTTAAACTGACCAGTATTCGGTGTGACGCTTCTTTCTTGGCATAAGTCATCATCATGGCGTCGACGACGTTAACGTACCCAACCATTTTCAATACATATTCGAAACTTCCTAATTTTGAAGTAAACATCGATGAGATTGAACGGGTTGTAATGGAACGAGTAAGATGTAAGATTTTTGCAGTGCCAGTGGAAGGATTTTTTTTAGTATTTTATTTTATGTACATACCTATACTATACTGATAAGCACGATTATAATTCTGCTCGTTTTCTATTTTAGTTTTACACATGATGAGCGGGTATGCAGAAAACTCGGAGGCTCCAAGATATTCTAATGCCTTTTATTACCAGCTTGTATCAAGTCATCTAATAACGGAGGCTGCCTACCCTACTTACTTTAACATTTTAATTCAAGATCAGACTTCCCTTAGTGAGGAAATGAAATTCGATGTCAGGAAAACGGACCACATTGCACATTACATGACACTGCTTGCCTTTGCAATGAACCCGGCAATTCAACAGTGGTTTTTAAATATGGAGGCGGATTTTGCGAGATTCAAGGTGTACGTGATGAGAAATGTCGAGGGTGTCGTTGACGACATCGGGATCCCCTATTCAAAGGTTGTAGAGGTTTTTAATGGGATACGATAAGATGCGATGTAAAAACTATTTGAATGGTATTAATGTGGCATCGTATCTATTTGTATTTTTAGCCCAGTGAAGCCGAGCTCCGTGATCTTGCTAAAAAGATTGAATACAGTCATCCACCATCTTCTCATTTTCATATGAACAATGAGAGCTACTTGAAAATTAACTTTATTCACGCACTTGAGCTAGTCCGTCATAGAACAGCTTTCCTGAAGGATGGACTTGTATATGTATCAAAATCACAACTTGGTAGCGTGATTGGGCAACGATTCAGAGAAAGTGTAAAAGACGGATTAAAGGTAAAGTCGATTATTTTTAAGCTTTTCTAAAATTAGACGATAAAGAGCTTTTTCGTTTCATTTGCTGTTACATCCATTTCGTACTGATTTTATGTCTATTTTTTAAACAGCTTTGTGCGTCCAACTCGGAGTTCTTTCTGGAAGACGATAGAGTTGCGCGTTTGGCAAAATTGGTCTCTCGGGCTCACCAAACTTTACTTTTAGGTGTTATACACAAAGGATATAACAGCAATGAATGCTCCGTCTCGTGCCTAGCTAGTGTAAGTTGATATGTATGTTATAAGGGAATACAATGAGCTGGTCACCTGTTATAATAATTACTTCCCTATATACCTACTGGATTGATTATACGTTAAATATTTCAGATGAAACCTGATAGTTTTCCCCTTTGTATGAAACGGCTTCACTACACACTCCAGCAAAGACGCCATTTAAAATATGGGGATAGAATGCGTCTTCAGGTGTTTCTCAAAGGAGCTGGACTTTCCCTTTCGGACTCGTTACGCTACTGGAAAGAATCCTTTTATGGAACTTCTGGAGATGGATCCAGAAAGGATGACGTATGCTTGTACAATATATGTCGTAGAGGAAACAAGTTTTGCTGGTACCTGATATTCTAACTGACAATGTTTTTATGTTTTGTTTTGCAGGGTTTCGCTAAGTATTCGTATTCGATTCGTTATACTTATGGAGAAGAAGGGAATCGCAAATCTCGGACGCCTTATAATTGTGCGAAAATTATATCAGCTTCAGGTGAAGATGGCTGCCCGTTTAAGAACCATGAAAATCTAGATGAGCTATTGCAAAAGGAGGGGATAGTGGCGATAGAGGATCTTGGAGAAATATTAAAAGAAAAAACTCCACAGTCTAAATGTGCAAAATACTTCAAGGCTGTAAACCATGTGGATTATCTAGCATCCACTGTTGAACATCCGAATGAGTATTATTTGCGGTGTATAAAGCTTCAACCTGAAGCGGAAAAGCAATCAGACAATGAGCTAGGTAGTAATACTGTAGTTGAACCGTCGACAGGTGACAAGGAAAGTGAACGTGTACTTATATTCGATCAACCGAGAACCGAAGAAAGAAAACAGTCTCCTTCAAAGAATATGGAAAAATGTGACGGGGATGGGGAAGCTGATTTCTCTGGCCTTGGCTATTTTTAACATTAGTTCTTTAGTCTATACTCCATAGTATAAATATGAAATATCGCAGATTGTAACATATTATGCGCTTTCTTTCGCGATGATCGACAAGAAAGCCTAATTTAAGTTTATACGTAAATTTGAGTTTATACGATATGATACGATATATTTTACGATTATATAATTAGTTCTAGACAGTGCGTTTATTTCTTTCTAGGATGCTATTGTACATGACGATGATAAGAAGAAAAAGGATAAGTTAAGATTATTTCGTTTTATATTTCAATAGAGAATTATATATTTTTATTACCGGCTGGATTTTAATTTGTATGGTTAAATTAAATATGGTTACAGTCGTAATTATGTAGAAATTTATATTAGTACCATTCAATTTCTTTACTATAATAGCTTTATACATGACAAGTTTAGTACTAGGTATATAAACTATCAAATGATACATGCGTCAAGGTTAAAGTTGCTACGAGTTCTGGGACAGAATAATTTACAACTGTTATTAGCTACACTAAATTAATTGGTTAAGTTGATTGGTCTTTCAGCAAACAGAAATGATGGTAAATAAAGTGGATGTTAATAATACACACGCTTTAGCCTATAATCTCCCTAATCATTTGCATAGATTGTGAGGCGAGATCTATTTCCGCTATATCAGCACAACAAATCGAAATACAATTTTTATGTTTGTTGCTCATTTTTGCGTAAAATGTAACATTGTACCGTTTAAATCGTAACGATTCCACCATCCTGATGAATTTTGCTTTATTTTTACTGTATGACAATATCAGGGAAGCACTGCTTTCGCCAAACAGCACTTCACATTCTTCCAAAAATACTTTAGCCCATGCACTCCCTGAACAGTCACCGAATTTAACGCGTATAATAAGACGAGTCGTGACTTCGGTTGGTGGTAGGCTCAAATCGCATGTCCCACATTTCATCATTTTTATTTCTCCTGTATCTTTCGATTCTGCGTCTTCCAATGACACCACCTTCCTTTTGCACCGCCTGCACGCAGGAAACAAGGCGTTATCAGTCCGCAACTCCAGAACTGTCGCCAGACAGCTGAAGCTAAACCCGTCCATATTGCATTCTTGGTTATTGATCTCTGCAATCAAAAGACTTGGAAGGTTGTCTTTGATGGGTCGGTTCATATATCGAATATGTGTGTTTCTGAACCCTTCCCTTAAATACCAGGTTCGTAGGTTGGAGGCTTCGATACATTCCGGATTTATCTGTAACATAAATGGAACAATTCAAATTCAAACCCAGTCCAAAAGCAGTATTTAAATATAAAACGTATATTCAGTGCAGTCTGTTCACCATTATTTGGGAAGAGGGGGTTGTCGCAATGCATTTTTGCTGTCTGAAACTAGTCACCTTTGCTCCTTTGACGCATAGAATAAGTGGGAAGGTTGTAGGGGAAAATGACTTGGCAAAATCATTCCACACGCTGACAATTATTTCTACGCCTGTATAATCAACAAGCATAATGTCGCGCTTAATTAATTCCTTGTTCGAGTCTTTTGCTAAAACCGTTTGAATGGCCTTATAAGTGGTACATATTCCAAGGAGGTCGACTGTGCAACCATCTGGCTTTGACGCCAGCTCGGAGAATTGTATTATTTCGAGCATGAAAAGCGGGGGAGGTGGGTTTCCAGGCGGAGACTCTCTTACGGTGCTATCCTTGCCAAGTACAATCTCGAACGGATGACTAAGTTGGTTAAACTCCTTTCTTGCCTTCTGAATGCAAAAATTCTCCAGGTCATAAACGCCTCCGACAGTTAGTAGCTCGTAAAAGCGATCAACGGCAGCATTAAAACCAGTTAGCTGAATCTCCCCGCTGGCATCCATGAAGACTGCGTTAAATACTCGACCGCGGCCATTTCTGTTGTCCCAGTCGATGATTGCTGATTTACTGGTTAAGCGGACGGACTTTAATTTCACAGCTTCCTTATTCCTATACATAAAAATGTAAATTCCAGTCAATCTATATCCCAGTACAGTAATACGGCGAAAGTTGTAATAAATATAATTCGTAGTTTGTAGTTTAAATCAATTATCTTACCCAGAAGGCCGTATATTTTTTACAGAGAATGCGTTTATCTCATCCTCACTCTCTACCCTTTTAACCAATTCCTCCATCGCTTCACCAATTTCATGGAATACATTGTCTGGAGTTGATCCCCAATCGATCTGACAACTATCCGTCTTTGAATAATCCATATTATTGGCAGGTAACTCGGTTTAATATTACGTCAAATCAATTTTTAAATTTCAAAAACTGGAAACACGAGACCACCTTTACACTACTTATCGTCTAGTTATTCCAATTAAAAAACCTTCAACTCCAAATTATAGTTTAAGATTAGTATTTTTGCTCCTCTTTTTTTAAATCACCTCCTTTTCTTCTCAAGTCTATCGAAAAGTCTATCGAATTCTCAAGGCACAGAGAAAGGCGCTTGCACCGGCGTATCGGTATCAATATTATAGTGACTGTTTCTCCTATGCTTGTACATGGGAGAAAGGATAACAGTGCTGCTTTCTCCGTGTTTGTATTGGGCGGCTTATGACGGGGGTGGTTGCACGTGTCCACTGCCCATGTACAAGGACAGGAGAAACAGTCACTCACATTGATACCGATACGCCGGTGCAAGCGCCTTTCTCCGTTCTTTGCAGTGGAGTTGAATGGACTCATTCTAAATAATTCATTTCTACAATATGGGATTTGTCATTTTGCTACTAACAATGAATAAACTAGTATACATTGATAGCTAAAGCTAAAAGAGCTGTATTATTATAAGGAGTATTCTATTTTATTTTAACAAATATACATACATGCAACATACAACAAGTAGTTTCCTTGAAAATGCCAGTGTCATAATATTGCGTGTTGACAAATCATAATCATAAGCCTAATATTATGTGATAAGCCTAACAAATCACACATCCGCGGGCCAAACTGTATAGTATCAAGATTATTCGGTTAATATGATGACGCCACTTTGGAAATCGGCGATCGCTGAGTTGCAGGAGAGCTATTATTATATTACGGGACACTCGCTAATCATGCTAGATTGAATTTGGAGGATTGCAAGATGAAAACTACTTTTGGTATGGGAAATGGATATTATGGTTGTGTTGTTTGAATGATACTGATAAACTCATACTTCAACTGGTAGAGTTTGCCGAGTGAGGATTTTTAGGAGCAATTTGGTAATGTAATTTGAATTTTTATTTAGCAATGGAATCACAAACGTGTGAAAGATTGGAGGGATTTGGTGAGGACACCTGCCGACCTGCTCTCGCGCGGAGAGCGAAGCGGTTCTCGTGAAAGGGAACACTAATCTCATCATTAAAGATCGGGGAAAGTAAATCGTCGCAAGTTTCAAATTGCCCCACATTTGCGTTGCATTTTTCATTGCATTGTGAAACTCCGGTTTGGCTTCTGAGACTGGGGCAAGCGGGGACCATTGTTAATTATTTACTTCCTAGTTCAGAATGGGCTCGTCTCCATTCGATAAGATCCACTTTGTCGACCACTCCCCTTGTGAAGAATGCCGAAATCTGGTGTAGAATTGGAAGGATTACTATATTGGCTCCGACGCTGCCCCTCCTCGGGAATAAGGATGATGACGATGGCTAAGCATGGAAAATAAATACTAAACAATATAATTTTGAATATTTTGCAGGAACTCATGGGATGGATGGAACTTATGGCTTTTCACATAGCAAAATCATTTCACGAAAACTCGTAATGAGATTCTTAAGCCAGACAAAAATATAAAGGGATGAAAAGGAAAAAAATGTCAAGAAAAGTAATTGCCTCTTTTTCATATTTATTATGTCAGGATGCTATACAATTCGATGCGCTTCTTCTATGATACTTCATGGTCATCACCTTCCACCTTTTTTTGGAATTTTTACTCACGCTGTAAAAGTAATTAACTATTCTCTACATTCTTTAAAAAGGTTCGCAGTTGCTTTCACCCAATAGCAAAGATATAGGAAACCTTGTCAAAACTTCATAAATTGTCATCATTCGTTGTGACAAATTGACATTATGAACGGCCAGTTCGAGGCCAGACCACATCAGGACTTCTGTAAGCAAAAAAAAGTCAGAGTGTGACAGCAATAGGAAGAAAGGAAAATCAGAATCTGGATTTGCTTATAAACAAGTAAACTTCGAATCGGCCTCACCAAACGGCGCTCCATCTCTATCCCTTAAACTTTCCTCTCCAATTGACATTTAGGCTATATGCTAATGCTAAACATTATCCGGAGTTACCCTCCTCCGTCATAATTGCTGCCATCCTCATGAAGTTATTTTATGTCTTGGCTTGTGCATCTTCTTAATTGTTAGTGAATGTGTGGAACTATTACATTTTGTCATGGCTTGTGGGGGACCGAGGCTTGGTGGCTCCACATGTCTCAACGGGTTTCTCGCTTTCTTAAATTGTAGTTTCTGTAGTTCTTTTGCTGATTTCTGTAACGTCCTTTTATTGAGTATCAGCGTTACCGAGGAAGTATTTGTGTCTTGAAAATCGAAAAGGGAACCACAAACGATGAAAATGCTAAATGACGAATGACAAGTGCTACAAAATAATAGATATACATACCTATACAGGTAACAAGCTTGGTGAAGTATTTGTATGTCTGCCTCGAAATTAATTTAGTCGAGGGATTAGGATGTAGATGGAATGAAGTAACAGCATACCCATTAGCAAGTTTTTTCTTGGTTGATAACGAACGAAATTCATTACATTCGGTATAGTTTTTTTATGAAGGCACGTAGAAAACTTTGCATGTCGCACACACAGGTCTGTTGATGGCATTGAATTCTTGTCGATTGGCTTTAGGTGGAAGGGAGAGATAAAATAGAATTGTCCATTGCCATTGACTGTGCGGTGGAGGATTCCTAGATTGAAAAAAGAAAGGAAGGACGTTTTGTATATTTTTTACTGGCATGCTGCAGTACAGTAATAATGACAAGTGCATTAGATTCCGGACTGTGTGAAAACGTGAAATGTTTTGTTCGTTGCGCTTTATTGTAACTGTTTGTTAGGTTTTTGTTAAAAATAGCCGCAGTTGGTCATGGTATGGAAAATTCCATTACATTTTTCCACATATTTTCGGTAGGTTGGTCTGCTCTAAATTTTATGCGAAAGTTGCATGGAGCATGGAGTCGGGAGATTTAGATTCGGTCGGGATTATTCCTGATACCAGTAGAAGTGTATGGATTTGAAAAAGGGGAAGTGGAATTTATTTTACATTTAGTTTATTTACATACTTGACAATGTATGATATCTGTAAACGGACCCATACAATACATACCATATCCAGTATATCCAGTTGTTTTCCGATTTTCCATTCTCGCTTTTATTAAGTTGGTCTGCGAATATTCTTGCTTTTTTAAAGTTCATTCTGGATTTTAAGAATCATATTTTTGGGTGTTGAATTCTAGTTTGTCGTATATAGGTATATGTGAGTGTGTTGGTTAGACGTGTCATAATTGTCTGTAATAATAATAGTACCCTGGCCTTTACAGTTTGCGCCGTGATGGCGTCCAATGGCACGGGAGATGATGACGAGATAATAGGTAAAGGGATGTGGGGCTAATTAATATATCGCCTGCATCGAGCGATCGTAAATCGTAAATCGTAAAGCTGATAGATTTGTCTGCTTTTTATTAATTTTCGCTACAGAGAGCGTCATCCAACGTCGACTGCTCATCGATGGCAATGGAATGGGAGACGATCGGAAGCTAACTAAATTGCTTCACTCTTTTTTGACATTTTTTGAAGAAAACGAGTCCACGGAAATTGAGTATGTAGTATAAATAAAAATATGATTGAGTTGACTATTACCAATGGTTTGTTAAATTAGACTAATTTTTCAATTTTAATTATTGTTTCCCTTAGTGATGTATCCATGGAACATTTCAACTGGCAAATTAGAGAACTGGAATATGTAGCGGAAAGAACAGCGAGTTCATTCCAGGCGAGTGAACGAGACAAGGAAGAACACGCCCGGATCGGCAACGAACTACGGACTGAAATAAAGAGAACCGAGCAACTGATTGCTGAATATAGAGCATTGCTAGTTGGGCCTACATCATTTACAAAAGTAAAATCCACTGTTGAGCAAATTCGCAGCAAGCCTGATCGTTATTTGTCGGGTGCCAAAATTGAGAATCTGGAAAAGGAAATAAGTATTCTGAAGGTAAAAGTCAAAGTATTTCTATATTTCTTTTGTGTAGGTGTTAATTTTTCCTTTCTATTCATTTTACAGCAAAAAGGGGAGCTATTGGGGGGAGCGTTAGACGAGCAAAAACGGGCTATGACGAAGCTGAGTAGCTCAATTCAGGTTTTACGAGATTTGACTATCACGCAAAAAGGAATCAAAAAACCGGAAGGACATTTAGCTGACAATAAGTAAAAGTAGGCCACCAGTTTCCATGTTTCCGTTGTCGTTGTTACTTGTTTCTAGTTGTTGCTAATTGTATTGACTTGTATCTGGTTTTTTATGTGAATGGTCATATTATTAGTCATCACTCATTTTATTTGTTTTTAGGTAATTAGGGTATATAATGAGATGTATTGTATTTATGTTTTGTAAAAATAGACTTGCCGATTTTTAAATCGAGAGGAAGTTGGTAGTTGGTTAAGGTAATATGACAATGCAAGTAATGTAATGACAATGCAGTTTACAGTTAATACATAGTATCTTTTTATATACCTATAAGCTTTAATTACAACCTCGCTTGTTGATGCGCTCTGCAGAAATATGGCAAATGATTTCAAGTTTCATGGTTTTGCATAAGAAGCAACACGCACTCTCATCTGCATACGAATGCTGTTAAATGGTGTCAAAAGAGGGGATGCTTTTTCAATATAGGTGCATATGATGTATTTGTCGAGCATTTTGTTGGTTGAGCTGCAACAGCATAATATATGGCAATATCTATACGGTAAATTCTCATAGCGTTTCATCTCTATATATATTTTTGTGTAATGCATTTTTATCTTCGCTACAAATAACAACTAGCAAGCAAGCTGACTGTGTTACTTTTACTTCACACGAATATCAAAATTTCCCACGAGTTGGTTGTGTTGTTGGTATGTCACGGTTTCTGGTTGTTGTTTTTTGTACTTTTTGTTAATTTTTTGCCAGTTATATAATTAGCGCTAACTATAATGGCTAATCGGGAAGAGATGAACCTTTTGGAGTATATTCGCATGAAAGAAAGATTTCCTCTTGAGAGCGACGATATTGCCGAGATCAAAGAATTCGCAAAGTTTAAAGAGGACTACATAAAGATGCTAAAAGAGGAAAATGTGCTGCTGGAGCAGAAAAATATAAACTTGCAGGCTAAGCTTTCCAGTCTTCGTGAAGAAGTCAAACTTTTTGCTGACGAGAGGGGGGAGACAAGAAAAATTATCAGAGAAGAACTGGAAAAGAGTATACCTGCTATCATCGAAGGTGTGGTCACTCAATTGGGAATCAAACTAAATTCCTCTTTAGGCCAAATTTTGGGTAATAAACAATATCAATCATGATAATAACTTATATTGTACTTACTTGCATCATGTCTGATTTGGCGTTTCCTTTTTTCCTTTTTTTAACTAGACAGAGGTGATAGTGGGAGTGAAGGGGGATCTAAGAAGGTTTTGGATTGTGGGAACGATGGGATTCCAACTGGGTGTTCGGGTTCAGAGCCAGTGACACTTGCCCAAAATGAAGTAACAAAAAAGGATGTCCCTCAACAATCTTCTCAAGAACTGAGCACTCGGCAAACTGTTCCGACGACGGTTTTAGTAGTCCCGTCCATGGGCGATGAAGATGGGATGAGAATGACCTCACCACCCAATCCCTTATCAACGACGAGCAGAGATTCATTTATGTGAGTTACTGATGATGACTATGATGAGTGATGGTCAGCCAAAAGGAGAAATAATAGAACTTGTTTTTAATGTTTCACTGTTGTAGGATTGGCAATGAACCCGGGTTGGATTTACTGGACCCTCAGTTAACCCTGTTTTCTGAGATGGAAATTCTGGCTGTGGACGACCCCTCACAAAATTCATCTAATATTATTATTGATGATCTTCAAAATCTGCAGGCTAAAATGGATGAGAAGCTAAGAAACAGGGAGCTTGCTATTCGCGAGCTTCAGATGGAAGACGATGAATAGGGAAAATAAATTATGAAGTTATACGTATTTGACAATTTGTGTTATAGACTCTACTTTTATTCAGTAATATATATTGCATACTGATCTACTACTTGTATTGAATACGTTTTTAAACATTTAACGTAAATGAGTTTCTATTATATAGCTTACTAAAGATGTAATCATTGTTCATATGTTTGAAAATTTAAGAATCTGTCAATAAATTAATGTCAGCATTAGCCGTTTGTCCTGTTTCGTTTTGGTCGTCCTGGAATAAATTAGTGTGAGCATTAGCCGTTTGTCTTGTTTCGTTTTGGTCGTCCTGGCTTAGGAATGATGTGGGTTGCCCCATGTTCCTGTTTCTCATGGGCCCTTAGTTTGTCCAGGCGAACATATTGCTTTCCACAATAATAGCATTTTAGTTTCATTTTGTGCACCTCCATGATATGTCTTTTTATACTGGAATGTTCCTTCCATTGCTTTTCAGGTGCTAGGGGTTAGAAAAATATCAAGCTTAGAATTAGAAAATGTACATTTGAATTAAAATTGGATCGATTAGAGTATTTGATTCGATTGGATTGGATTATAATACTTACGACAAAGGAGACATCTTCTCCCATCCGCTATTCTCATCCCGACAAGTTCCTCATCAGTATATCTTCGTGGTTTGGTGGCATTGACATTATGGTCAGAGTTGTGATCGTCGTCCTCGCTGCTGCTTCCTACATCATCATCATCAGAGCTATGTTCCATGTCTGCGCTGGTTCGTTTGAGTATGTTTGTTGGGAGTACGGAATGTGGCTCACTTCCATGTTGGACTAGCAACGGAGTGGAGCTGGTACTGGGGATGGAATGTGGAATCTTAATCAGATCTTCATGTTTGTTATAAATTGGGATGACAGACCCCGGAATTATGTCAAATACATGGTAGCCATCTTGTTGAGGGTTGCTATTGGAGCCATCTGCAACATTTTCCAACTGCATGTAAACCGTCTGATATTGTTGAGCGGAGCCGGTGTCTTGTTTCAACTGCTGCTGCCCTGGATGTATGGGCTGGTGAATTTGTTCCGCTCCAGGCTGGTTGCTGACGAGTGTTGGATCCGCCGGATCCACGCTGGCGTTATGCTCACTTGTGTTGAGCAGCTTACGGATTTCGTCCAAGGTCATAGTGACCTTTGCCAGTGTATGCTCTTGTGTGGCAAGCTTTTGTTCGGACATTTCCTTCTCAGCCTTGAGTGATGCCATGCTATTTTGATGCTCAGTCTGCGCTGCTTGGACGGATGCATCGTACATCATCTTCAGATCAGTGCATTGTACTTTTAGTTGTTCTACTTCCAGCGATAACAGCCTGACTTGCTCTCCTCTCTCTGTCAAGTGTCGATTGTTGTCCTTGAGAATTGCCTCATTATTGAGAATTGTGAGCTTTGCAGTGCTTAGCTCGTCTTCAAATTTGTCCAGAAGGTTGCTTTTCGTTTTGAGCTGTTCCTCCAGCAGGATGACGAGCTTCTCCTTCTCACCCTTTTCCATTGCTAATTGGTGTTGAAGTTGACGACTGTGTGTTAGTTGTTGGTTTAGCTTTGCAACTTCTAAGCTTGATCCAGCGGGATCTACAACCTCCTCTTTTCTCCTCTCCTCAAGTTCCTTGCCTAGTTTTTCGAGCTGTCGATCCTTCTCATCATTCTTGGCGTTCAGAATTGTTACTTTCTCCTTTAGCTTTGCATTTTTTTGCTGCAGCAGGGATATTAACTGTTCTGATGCCAATGCATTCTTTTCACTGAGCGTAGATATGCTAGTCATGAACTTTCTACACTCCTCCTCCGTTGAGGTCATTTTCACGAAATTAGAAATCGCACTAGTCTACTCTATGTCTACGTCTACTATTAGCTAAATCCGATTCAAAAATTATATGACGGTTTACGTTTAAATTACGGATCGAGAAGAAATTACACCTGCTAAAAAAGTTGCTTTGTTCTAGTCTAATGTGTAAGAACAAGCGCGCTTTTGAACTGACAATGTAGAATTGCAAGCGGCTTTGCTTTTCTATTGTTACTAAAGCCGTTTGAAGTGGCGCTTGCTTCGTCATCCTCCCTCGTACATGTTGACAGCTAAAGGTATTTACATAAAGCTATTTCATTTGAGTTGTTTGCAGATCTAACTAATATGCTTTTGCCATCACATATTATGCAGATTACGTATCAACAAGATTGCTATTCATTTTTTTATGTGCGTTGCGTTATTAATGTAATGAATGATAGAAAGTGCAATATACAACAGTTAATAGTGATATTCCTAATTTCAATGGAATGGACTTGGTAGTAAGTGAAATATATACAATTAGGTCAGCAACATATAACATAAAACAATAATGAGGATTTTGCATGAGGTTCACGGGACTGGAACTGGAACATTGCTCTCAATTTTATTGCAGCCAGGAACTGGATGCGTTTACAATTCTTAAAAAGTATAAACTTGGCCACTCATCATTATTATCATAAATAGCTATATTTAGAAAACACTTTTCTTTTCCGACTAAACATGCAACTGTATATGGAACAAGTTGAAAGTGGAAGTAATAGCGCAAAATGGAGGGAGCCGTTCATATGAAAAAGAAAAATTAAAGCTTTAGTAAGATTAAGCAGAAACAAATGAGGAAAGGAGAAAAACTGTAACCAACCTTTAAGAGCTTTGCCAGACCATTTCAAACTCATCATTAACATCATCCTCATCAGCATCTTCAATAACTACTTAATCCCCTTGTTCTAGTTGAGTATCTAATAATATGGATATTTGCTTGTTTGGTCATGTCTTAATAGTATGGCACCCTAGACAACTTTATATTGTTATGAGGGCTGATGAGTGTCACGATGAAAATACTCCGTCGTAATTAAAGTGACTATATGTAGGAACTTCCAGATTAAAAAAAATGATTTGAAAATCTGGGGGAATGGGAAATCTGCGAGAAGATGCTTACTTAAAATCATAACATTTCCGTA
>JAQGAG010000103.1:0-25733 GCA_034696835.1 Lepidocyrtus lignorum
CGGCGATGGACAACTCACCTCCTTCTTCAATTTCTTCGAATGAAAGGCACTGGACACTCAAGTTCCTCAGGTCTCCTCTTCGAATAGACAAGACGGAGGATGGGAAGAGGCTATCTGTCAAGTTACAGGTTAACAGGCTGGAAGGGGATAAGGCAGTAAAAACTGATGAGGTGGAGGATATCGTTTGCGACGTGGTTTTCAGACGTGTCGGGTATAGAGGGAAGAGGATCTTCACAGGCTTGCATTTTGACGAGGTTACGGGTGTTATTCCTAATCAGAATGGGAGGGTGGTCGGTGTTGATGGTAAGTTATGAAAAAAAGTAATTAGAAGCTCTTGAATTCGCATATTTCATTTGCGTGGAAACTATCCTTACTGTAGCTTATTTTACTTTCAGGAATTTACTGCTCCGGTTGGGCTTCACATATTTGACTCCGGTTTCATTGGAAGGGATGGACAGAAGGGTGGATACTCTTCCCTCGTTGAAAAGGGTAAGTTTTCGAGGGTTCGTGTGACCACCTATAAAGATTACTTGAAGATTGCAATGTGGGAACAAACGAATGGGGAGAAGGTTTTACTGATGTTCGGAAGATGATTAAGATTTGTGAGGATAGTGGTGCAAAGACATAGTGTGCTGACTTTTATTCAGATATGTTTCGTTTTTTATATATTGTACCAAAAATCAATAAAATATAATATTACTCGGTTAAAGAGCCTGAAACTATATATTTATTGTCATTATTGTTGGGGTTTAGAATAATTAATGTTTTCTAAGATCGATGCTAGTATTGCTAGTAAACTGTGCATCCAGAATACATACCTTTTCATGTACACTTTATGAACTTAAATTTATTTGACTTTCATGATTAATTTTTGGCCCACTATAATTCTCGACTCATTAGCGGTTCGAAAAAAATCTGTGATGGAATTTAGTATGTAATAATAAGCATTAGTTAATTATGCACTAATTCAATCAGCTCAACTCTAAAAAATCCATTCCAAAACCAAGAAATGCAAGAATTTATCATAACATCTACTAGCATCCGCCACATCATTCCTCATTGTTACCGTCACCGTTCATGCTGAAGGGACATGATCGGGGTAACTTGACTCATCAATAATGTAAAATCCTGTGTCTGTTTTCTAAATTAATTTAAGCTAACCTATCCCGTTTATTGAAATCCATCATCATCATCACTAAAATTACTCCCCACGATCTGGTTAATTAATCCAAAATTGCTCACTTCAATACTGACCCTCTCTCTCTTTCTTCATAATCCTCATTAACAATCAAATCATCCACTTATTCCTAACAAGCGTCACATCATCATCATCATTCCCATCCTATCCTAAAAACACTACATATATGTGTAACGGAATGAAACGGTACATAAAAAAATTGCCGTCACTGAGAACCAAAAAGGTTCCCTTCACCCAACTCAACATATTTTTTTTTCTACTATGAACCCACCTAATCACGCAACACGAAGGAGTCTCGCACATAACTATATATTTTCTTCCACATCCGCTTCTTAACGAAACCCATTCCCATTTTGTATTACAAGACGACACATTCTTCACACAAAAATCATACGCGGGGTGAACTCACACTATCCCTTATAATCAAGCATCCCTTCTAATACATAAAAATATCGAAAATGTAATCAGCGGATATTGTAAAGTGTCAGATTTTTTAATTTTCCGCATTCATCAACGCTTTCTGTTTGATCAAGATCTTTTTGACTCAACTAACTTTCATACAGAAATCCTTCGATTTCCATCTTCATCCCAAATGTTACGTAACAAATCCATATTATAGTTAGATAAATTTACTAACTACAGACTCAACTAGGTTATATAAGTATGTGCCTATACCGCACAGTTTCGTAAAGGTAGATGAGGATCCTTCTTCAACAAACATACTCCACCACAACCACTGAATCACCACCAGACACACATGGAAAAAACCACCAGATAATTACAAGTATCCCATCGACTTTGTCTCGTGTGTGTCCTCACACATCACAAACAATAATCTATGATCATCATCATCAAAAGGAGTTTCTTCGCCATTTGGCGAAATGCGTTAAAGACACATACTATGATCTGGAGGAAACAAGACAGTCTGTTAATGGAATTCATAATGCAACACTGATCCATCCCCACAGATGGAAGATATTTTTTTTATTGAGCATGTCACGCTAACTTGAGAAACTAGCGGAAGCTGTAATTATATTAATGGGGTGAATTATGTGCGTTGTATATTTTTTTTTGTAAAAGTTGGGAAAAGGGTTTTGTTTTTGTCAAAGCAAAATGATGTAAGGTAAGCATTGTACATCGTTGATGATAAAGTTCGTATCGTCTTGCATTGAGAAAGTGCATAGCACGTGCATCGTTTTTAAGTAAGCTCATATCAAAATATAATATTAGTACAATATTAATATTTTAATTCCAAAATAGCCATTGCGTAATTCATCTTTCGAAGAAAAAAAGTAAAAAGATTTACAAAAAGTCAAAAACTTACGTCATCGCATCGTCATCATCCGTAAAGTTTTGTAACTTTTTTCCCAAAGATAAGACGAAGCGGAGGCATATGGATTACACTTAATGTACACATTCAAATCATCAACAATTAAAAGTAGATCCATCTCTCCTCTTTTGTAACAAACTTGAACCCTTTAACCACAAATTGTGTATATAAATTGTGTTAAATAATGAGAGTTGACGTTTTTTTTTTATTATGACAGTTTATTTTTATTTAAAAAATGGTAAAAACTTTGTTACTTTGATCTGATCTGATCAACATGTTTGATACTGGGTAGTAGCATTTTTTTTATACAAAAAAACAAGTAAAGACATAATTTTTGTGAAGAAAAAATGCCTCTTATGTAATGTCGAGATAAGAACAAGCTTCTCATATCATCCCTCAGCACCTGACAATTTCACTATCATCGGGATCTAAGAGGCGAACGGGATGTGATGTGAGTGAGGGCTACTGGTCTCGGTGTGACGGCGGTGGGGTGGGATTCGAAAAAGAGGAAGTATTTACAATGACACTAATTAAGCTGATCTTTGTTCTATCATAAGATGCTCATTACAAACACTAATACTGAAGTTTTTGGACAATATAATTATGAATGGGTATTAAACTAATTATTCTTTCCAGTAAAATAAAATAAGTAGACGACTAGGAATATTGTAGCGTAAATTTGAACAAATCACTGATTTGAAAATATGCAAAATTTTCAACCAATTTATTTTAATACTCCAAATATAATTTAATTACACGTACACCATTGCAACTACAATCATTTTATTGCTTTTGTTTTCGAGTTAATATATCTAGACACTGATAATGATGAATCTGTTTTTAGTTATCTTGGAAAAAAATATAAAAATGAAATTATACTGGCGTACACCCAACTCATTTTTTTAGTAATTTTTTATACTACCTTTCAAAATTTGTTTCTGGTTAAAAGTGATGATGGTGGTGGTGACATTGCTGGTGGCAAGTATGTGCTACTAATAATTTATTATAACTCTTTAGGTTCTTATCGTAAAACCCCATGGACTAACTTACACCAACCATCCTATTATTACGTAGCTGAAAGTTAGTACCGCAATGTCTTTCTGTCTGTTTGTAAACACGATAACTTTCGAACGCATGTATCAATTATTCCAGACACTGCTGCTACCGACACCCTCCAAACATCTCGCAGTACTTCTTCAGTTCTTTCATATTATTATTAGTATTTTACTGAGCACTATATTGTAGATAAATTGAAACAGTTAGTCTATACAATAACTCCGAAAATTTGTGTTTGATACGAGATTAGAATATTGAGACAGAAA
The DNA here is from genome assembly GCA_034696835.1 of Lepidocyrtus lignorum. Lineage (NCBI taxonomy): Eukaryota > Metazoa > Arthropoda > Collembola > Entomobryomorpha > Entomobryidae > Lepidocyrtus > Lepidocyrtus lignorum. The sequence continues at coordinate 3,851 of JAQGAG010000103.1, forward strand.
GACTCATCTCAAATTTTACACACTATTTTTCAATTTGACTTTTCCATTTGCTTACAGACTATAATTTATGCGAATTTATGCGTTTGGTGCGTTGCAAAAATTTTGTATATGGATTTAATAGTAAAATCTTTAGTATGAGTATGATGATAATAGCCCCATCGCTTCAAATGTAAGCTAATAATTATTATACAGTAGCAAGAGCAACAAAGGCGAAGTAAGTTGGGCACAGCTCTCTCTCTCTTTCTCTGCTTTTAAGATGTTATCGTTGTTGTGATGTTTAGGTATATAGGTAGTGCACAAATGCAGATCTCCTGGCTTGAATACCGTATAGCCATTAGCCATAGTCACTTATAAAACTTGCTACAGAATATTTTCACACGATCTCACTCAAAAGCAGTATCAAAACAAACTAAACTGAAACATCATTCCCAATTGTGATAGTTCAGTTCACAACGGTTAGTTAAAAATATGTTTATATGTACACTCAATATCTGCAATAGTTAAGACCATGAATCATAGTTCAATACAAATAACTAGCAAATCAAGTATGTGCACTGATAAAATTACTAGCATCACAATTTAGGAGAGGAAAAGCTTCTCAATAAGTGGTTGATGCATGCGAAATCAAGTTTTACGAGACTACATTCTATGCATATAATTACATGTCTTTGTAGGACACTAAAATGGAATGTGTTCTTATCATCATCTATATATATATAGATAGCTGATGTGATGTATGCAAATTGGACAAAAGTCGATACGAAAATATCACATGACAATGGTGAGATGACATGTCATATCCATCCGTGTTGTCTTGTTCCTTTAGAAATAAGGATTGCTGCCACAATTTCAGGAACCGAAGCGGTTTATCATGTGTTGCGATGAGCTGATTTATATATCTTGATGAAAATAAAGTTGGACATTTCTGACTCACTAATCCATGCTGAGCAGTGGGTGCTGGTGCTGCTGATGCAAGATAATAACATGGAATTGATAAGGGTGCACTTAAGTTCCGGAACACATCTTCTCAGGCAAACAAATCTCCCATCATTCATCATCAAATGTAAATGCGAACCAGAAACATCACCCATCTCTTTCATCTCAACATTTAGCAGTCAGCTCACCCTCGCAATTTTCCCGATAATCCTGCATGCCTGTATGACAGAAATAATTGAAAAGGGTCCAACAGCATCATGATGGCAAGGGAGACAAATTGATAAAACGTCAGATAAAGTCCATCTGCGTTTGCTCCCTTTTGTACTTCTTTTTCCTGACAAAAGAAATATGTTATGCGAATTTAGATCTTAAAATATTACGAAAACGCTCAGAGCAGAATTCGAAAGACATTGAAATTGGTGGTGACGAAAATGGAAACATTTCGTGCATATCATAACTTCACTCCAAGAGCGCGTGTCATTGTCATTTTTTACATGCTTGCACCCAACTCAGGGCACCTTACACTCACTCACTCGAAGCTCATCCGAAAGTCGTAAAATATAGTAGAAAACAAGACTTGACTCTCTAAATATGATGATGCCGATGATCTCCATGAAACGTCGTCACGGCACAAACTGACGTCATCACATATCACGTCATATCATATTCTAAAAAAGGTAAAATGTCTTCATGATGATGATGATGCTGCTTTGATGTGTAATGGTGTTTATACTAATGATATACCTAAAACTAGAAAGAGTCCAATGAAATGAGCTGACAAAGGCGTTTCTAAAGCTTGTTAGAATCTACAAACAATACCCTTCGTCAGTTTCTAAGAAAAGGGAAGCAGTGAATTTATGGTCTGTAAAGTACCTTAACAGAAAGGAATTCAGTGGGCATTATCTACGAAGAAACTGTTTCTTCTTAAACGTCAAAACGTCAGCAGTATGTGACATTTTTCAGCTAAACAGAATTCTTTGATCTTGTCTCATCCCCATCCTCATCCCTATGATGAAAAAGAACGTCTTTCTAGTTCTTGAAAACGTCGGCTTTCACGATGCTACTTTTGCATGCACATATTTGGCATTGGTGAAAGTACGTAGTTTATAGCCTGGGTTTTGGGTATGCGATAGCCATTATAGTTTCCAGTCCAAGGCATAAGACCTTCCTAACTTTATCACATTTTTTTGGTAGTTTCATTTCTGAATAATAACAATCATTTTTTTACTCCACTCCGGAAATACTTTTCCCCTGTGGATTCAATATTCCTCCTATCTTGCTCCCTCGTTCGTGTGGGTGAATATATGGATGAATGCAGAAGGCACACATAATTTTACATAGAAAGCCCACATGAAAAGAAAAACCATCCTAATACCAAAACCACATGCTCCATCATAATAAAAATGGATATGAAGGGATAGGGGACGCCCCAAAACCCTCTTATCGTGTAGTTACTCTAATTATACGAAAAATGTTGTCTTTCACACCAAGGGACAATGTCTACGGCAATTCCAGTTTATAGCTTATGTCTACGGCTGAAGAATGCATTTACTAAAGCAGCCCAAGCGTTGAGTGTAATGAGCTTGTTGGTGAGATGAGATAGCAAGGGAAAAAAGTCCATTCTTGAATGAGCACATTCCGTTCCACACCTTTCTCTTGACGGAAGAAAGTATGACCAGACAACAAATGAATAATTTTAGAGGATGTTCTTATTACTTCCCATCAGTATATTTTTTTCTCCATAATGTAGTCTAAAAGAAAGGAAACTATGATACATGCATAATGAAATCCCTCTTTTTAGGAAACTCTGTATTGGAAATGTAATGAGGAGTCTCATATTGCCCCGATTAACGAAAATACGATGAAATTATAATATCGATCAGTTTACAATGGGATTTACTTTATTTTAAAACGACGTTAGATATGAATATGATGAGATCAAATATGCAGCTGTAATCCTGTAGCTGTTTTCGAGGGTGAATGTGAGTATCATAAATCAAATATAATTTAACGATCAATACTTAACAATTGATTCAGAAAGGGTAATCGGTTTATTCGTACATTTACATTTAATTATTAATTATAAATGAGAATAATATCAATATCAAGTATATAAATTAATTCAATTGGATAATGAAATAGTTAGATCTGAAACAACAACAAAATAAAACCAAAATCCCAATACGGCATATTATGTAGGCCAACTTCGGTAACCACCAGTAGAGAGACAAATAAAGCATGATAAAACATTTTCAAAGATAAACCACCGGTTATACTACTTGAAAAGGAGTTGACAGACATTTCAACCCAAATTATGATTTTCATTAAAGAATTATAAAGCATAATTTAGGGTTTAGAGCATAATAAAGCATAATTAGTATATTTTTATCTAAAAAGACAAAGTTTTTTTTTTATAACGAAATTGATCAAATGTGACATTACGTGAGTTAATAGTTCAAAAATATCTGCTAATTTTCATAGATTAATAATTAGTTTTTTTTAAATGGAAATGTGTGTTTTTTACAGCTACTTTGACGCAAACGTGGCTAAACAAATGCGCAAAATATTTTCTGAATCCATATTTTCGTAAACCATTATAAAGCACAATTTTTTAATTTTACAGAGCATTGAAAAATTGTGTTTTAAAGCATTGAGCCGGTTGGTTACTCTAATCATCAGGCCATCAGATTCTCGTCCGTATCTAGATGTTGAGGAGGTTGGATACAAAATGGGTATGTAACAATTTCTCTGCATGGTATATTGCCATATTTGAAATAATTATCACTGGTGCATATTTTGTTTATTCCACAGTAATCCTTTCTTTTTGCCCAAAAATGTAACAAATCGGGGTTCTCTAGTGCAGTGTATTTGTATTCAGAAATGTGCAAATCCTTATATTCAAAACCGCCATAACAGGGACACGTTTCGATGTGAGATTCAGAGCAGTCAATACTGATGTACTGAGCCGCATCAAACTTCGCTTTAATAGCTATAATTTTCTCAACATTCCATTCAAAATAGCGAATATAGTACTCGCTTTCATCCAGATTGAGTATTTGTGTCGAATTGTAAAATAACACGTAAGATGCTTCCCGCGTTGTCAACATGTTGTTCAGTATTGCAGTCTTGTCGTCGGCCACGCTGATCCCTGACCCCGCCAACTTGTTTTTCATGATGATAAACCTTTGCATGTGAGCTCCCACAACCGAGCGTGCCTCTATCTCAGCCTCTGACACGTAGATCGCGTCTGTGTAGTTGTATAGCTGGTTTACTCGTTCGTAGTTATCCCCATCATCCAGCCTAACCTCCCGAAGAACATTTAAAAGCTCTGCGCGAACGCTTGGTTCCCCTGCTTTCACTTTTGCACATCGGCTTACGAGAGGATTATCTCGGATGTTCTTTGTAAATTTCCGGATATTTTCTTGAATTGAATCACAAACTTGAGAAACTTCACTTTTTCGCTCGTTAAACGTGCTCATGAACTTCCTGAGTGCGTCTGCCTCCTTTTCTTGTAATGGGTACAGTGGCGCAACTGCGTGTCCAAGCGCTTTAAGATCGTCCAAATATTTCGGGCTCAGAAACTTATAAAAAGCCTCTATGGGCAATAGTTTATATTCCAGGGCCATGTATGCTCCTGCTCCATGTGCTTCCTGCAGAGCTCGAGGAACCGCTTTGATTATCTCCCATGGGCTATCCCCATGATCAAAGACAGGAGCTGCCAAATTTGCTTCAAATTGAACGTTAAAGTTCGTTGTGGCCCTCTGAAGATTTTTGCTTGTGCTGTTCTTAAGTTCGTAGCCAGCCTGTAGCTCCTTTGCGGCGAGTTTGAGGGCAAATGCCGTTTCCGATCCAGCAGTGTCAATAGAGCTCCCTTCGGCAAGGGATATTTTGACATCAAATCTTACTCCAAAATATATACCGACAATTACATGAGAAGCCATCGAGTTGGCCACAATCCGACTATGATCATAAATATCGGCAAGATCTTTGTTATTCTCATTGAAGGAGTTGTAGTGACTTCTTGATATCCCTGAGAAGATGTAAGATTCTGCATTTTTGTTCTTTTGTGCTGAGCCAGAGTCAGAAGTAGAGTAGCTTATTTCCGCACCACCGCCGACCGATCCAAATAACGAGCAAGACTGCTCGACTCCGATGAAGTAATTCTCCATTTTTTCTTCCATTGTATTCATTAAATTTGCAGTATACGTCGTCTTTGGCGTTTGCACTGACTCTATGAATTCTTCCGGGAGGACAGTACGAAAGATTCCAGCGTGAAGAACTTTTGCTGAAATATCTTCCCATAAAGATCCCAATTTCCCATCAAATCCTGCTGCTGACCTCGTAATCGTCTCGTATACCTAAGAAGTAAAAAGAAATTGGAAACTTCAATGTTACATGAGTGAATAAAGGGAGCATCCTGAACGATTACTCAATTCTGTCTTAATCATGACAATGATCACCTTCAAGTTGTTATAGATGGGTTGAGAGTGGTCGGTGACGGAGGAGTGGCTCACAACTCCAGTCTCCTCATCAGCATCTGTCAACTCCTCCCCGACGTCATAGTCCAATGTAGCTGCCCCTCCAGCAGGGAACATCCCGAGCACGAGGGCAAGCATGGTTTGAGACCAGGAGAAGGTAACGGCGGAGATGAGAACAGTCGTAAATGACAGAGAAACCATAAAATTCTGTTGAGAAATGAAAAAATTGAGCTGATTATTAGAACTAGCTGGGATAGTTGGTTAGTTGGCCTACATGCAGACATTTAGGATTTAACTAAACTTTTAAACTTTTAATACTGTGCCATGTATGGATAATACTCTCCAATTCTGCAATATTTTTTTTCTTCTAAAAACTTTGGATTCGCAAGTAGGACATTATTCTCGTCATTTAATTTGATACCACTTTTGGCTAAATTTGCGACTTCCAGGACTATATTTCCAGGACTAAAGGGAGATGCCAGTATAATGTACGAGTATTATCTCGTATGATGAGTAAATGTATAGAATGCAAATTAAAAAAGTCCATTAGGATCAGGATCATCAATCATACTCCTATCATGACTTATCATTGAACGGGAGAGACACGTTTTCATTATGATACGACCAATGCTAGCCAACTTTACGTTTCCCTGATAAAGGTATTATTGGTAACTTGACCATCTCCAATATATTTATGATTATTACGTACATGTAAGTATAATATGTATTGGCTTTGGCACATGTCCGTCCGTCTGTCCGTATGTCCAAGCGTCTAAACGCATATACCGATTTTATTTAGAATTTGCAATAAGGTCTAATGGCACAAATGCTCGAACCCTATTGCTTTTGGGGTCAATCGGAATACTATACGGGGTCAACTGCCAAAGGAAGGATATGTTTTTCTTTTTCTTTTAAAATGACATCATGATATAGCAAATGTGGTATCAAAAGAAAGGATTTTTAATGCTGATTTCAGTGGTATATATGTCAGTTAAATAGTCAGTGATGAAAAATCACTGATTAAAATATTAAATAAAAAACTAATCAAGAGAACAAGAAAATTGATTGAATAGACCATGGCCAGAGAACTTGGTCTCACTACCAATTCGAGTGAAAGGTAGGAAAAGTAGAAGTAAAAATAGTCGCCTCACATGACGCACCACCTTGCTTGACCTTTTTTTTATTGCACTATCCAAACGCCGAGCTAGCAATCTTTGCTATTTAATGCGCTCATAATGCAATTTTATTTGTGTACTTTTTAGGTATGCAACTGACGCATGCATGATTTTTAGGTAGACACAGACAGCTATGAAACCCCAATTCGGAATAACTACATTTTTTTATAATATATTTATTGCCACTTTCCACTTTATTGTCACATTAACGATTGAAAAGGTATCAAATAGTGCAAACTTTCCATTCATAGTTTAGATGCATTACGACTTACGACACGACATAAGCAGAAAGAAAGTTTAGCTATCGTAAAAACTAAAAAGTGTCTTTCTTCATGCCTCTTGCTCCTTATTGAAAAGCCCTGAAACTCCGGCCCTCATTTAGGTACCTTAAACGCGCCCAGTCGGGACAGAGAGAGAGGTTATGTTTTACGCTTAAAATAACGTATTCTTGCATTTACAACGCGGGCTTCTAATAGAACGCGGGTCTCTTTTATAACGCGGGGTCAAAATTAAGTTGGCAGTTTTAAATAGTTTACAACACAATACATTCTTTAAAAATGAATTGTACTGCCTAATGTTAATTCAAATTAAGATTTACTAGCAATTTTGTAAAAAATGCATGGAAAAAGAGCAAAAACTGCTAAAACAATGGAAAAAATACAAGTAAAATTTGCTTGAAAAGCAATTTTACTACTAGAATTAAACCGAAATAATTAGAACGCGGGTCCCTAATAGAACGCGGGTCTCTTATAGACCGCGGGGGAAAAACTCGAAAATCCCACTAGAACGCAGGCGTTCTATTTGCGAGAGTACGGTAGTTAAACGAATAACCTAGAACCGTTTTTGTGTGGATACAGAGGGGACTGTCAGGAGACTCTCCTCGTATGAATGTTTTGCGAAACACACTAATTTATGAAAATTGTTCATGACAACTTCCAATATAGCAAACTGCCTATTATTAGCCGTAAACCTAGTAATGCGAAATGAAAAACAGAGAAAGTTAATTCCAGTGAAATGGAAACGGGAAATGATTTTGTTGCATATTTAGTTGTGACATGATTTAGTACTCCATATATCATGCTCATGTGGGATAATTTTGACTGGTAGATGCAAAGTGTAAAAACGCCAACCGATTGACAGATTTACGATTTATTTCGTGGCTCCTGTATGCTGTCTCATCTTTGAAGGGGTAAATTTCATATGGGATGTTGTTGGTTTTTTTTTGCAAAGATGAACGTTTGTTGTAAAAAGAGCTGATTCACATCAAAGTTTTTTGTTCGTGGATGAAAGCGAACGAATGTTTTATTAATATGAATTTTAGCTTTAAAGCTATTTTTTTTGGCATGGGATATGAAATCAATGAAAACTGCTTTAAAACCAATAATAAGCCAAATAATCTGCAAAGTGTACGGTATATATATATTCAATAATAAGTTTGCATACAATTTTATTTAATTCCTCTTTGTCGAAATATGTGTATTACTTATTTGTTCATGTTTACAGAAAACTGGATCATGTTTTTTATTTTAAACATTCTCAACCAATATGTGCTTTATTATTTATAATAGGATCAATATAAAATCAACGTAAAACAAATGGATTAAATCAGTTCACTTTCTTAGACACTGTAGAGTACACATAAGGACAGTATAATAGTCGAGAGGAGAATTATTAAAATAGTGAGAAACTGTGTAAATTTCATTGCTGGAAATGGGAATTAGTGGATTTAATAAAATAAAAACAGTGACTTTCAGCCAGTCAGTTTGTATGTACAGTATGGATATGGCGCATTTTCTTCACATTTTCTTTTTGAGTAGTCTCCACATCTATACGCGATTCGATCTGGGGCAGTGTTGACTATGTCATAGTGGTCTCTATAAAACTTCCTTTTTACTATAAAAATGCAGGCTTTCTTCACGCCACAGTAATCCCCGCGATCGTCAAAGAAGCTCATGAGGTCGATTACCGCAATCTTGTTCCTTTTATATTCAGTTATATGAGAGTTTTTGAGAGTGAAGGGGAACAGTTCACACCAGTTTCTCGCACAATCTCGCATAAAAAAACCCGTATTCATTGCCTTGCTTGCAATTGCCAACATACTGATCGCATTACGCTCGAATTCGTTTGCATTTGTATGATCTCCTCCAAAGTCTCTACCGATTTTGCGAGAGTTAAAATATAGAACATAGGACTTTTCGCTTTTGAAAGCATATGACTGCAACTCTGCCGCCTCTTTCCTACCATCTAACGCAAACACCCCAATTCTCTTCAGTTTTAACCAAAGGGTAGCAAACTTTCGAAGTGGAGCTGCGTCACGAAGAAGATTTGAAAACTTTTTCTTCTCGCCCCATACGTGGTCAGCGTACGTGAATAGTGACTGAATGAGTGCAGTACTCTCATTCGTGCCATGACGCAGTTTTTTGTATACATGAGGGAAATTATCATTGACCGTTTGCTCGTCTCCCTTGAGACGCTGACATGCAGTTATGCCGTCATTGACTTGGCCTAATTTATCAGTTGCAAATGCATCCTGAGTTTTGATGATAGTGTCACATGCCAATGATAGTTCCAGTTTGCGCAAATTAATGTCGTACATATATTGCAACAATGTCGCCTTGTCAAATTCGAGCAAGGGGGAAAGATTAACATTGTTCCGACCTCTCAGCAGTCTTAACTCATCCGTGCTCATCCCCCCCATAAATGCCACAACTGGGGTTATTTCAAACTCCAACACAACCAATCTACAATTTATGGCCATATTTTCCAAAATAATAGGAATAGATTCTAGTGCAGTCACAGCGCTAGTCATGTTCATTGTCATGGACATACAAGATGGAAAGGGAGACGGTTCTACTTTGAAGTATGGTGTAAGTTGTGCAATTATCGTTTGGGTGCTATTTATCATCTTCCCTTTAGCTCTCAGCTCATTTGATGCACTCTTGAGCAATGATGCAATACCAGGTGTAATGATACCAGGTGAAGAAGCAACAAGTGTTACATCATACCGATGGCCTAAGCTAGCGGATGTTATAATATGAGAAACTCTACGATCTCTCACTGTCCCATCAAAATTAAACTGTTTCATTAGAGACGGGCTATCGATCGGTGCAAAATATTCTTGACGGTGGGTTATGACGCCCGAAATGACATATGCTTCCTTAATTTCACCATGGCTCAAGCTAATATGCCTAACATCCCCCTCCTTGACCCCCCTTGCAAAGGAAGCGCACAGCTCCTCCGCGGCCATATTATAATTTTCAAGCTTTTCAGCTACGGATGCCCGGAAGTTACCAGCATAATTCCTAATTGGTGTTTTGTGGGTTATATAGTTTTTATTTGGTACCTGGGCCGTGAATATGGTTCTACCGGGTATTAATTTTCCACTCAAATCGTCCCATTGCCCACCTAACTCCAATCCTGTAACACCAACTGCAGACCTTGTGGCGACATTTTTGTATTTCTATGAATTACAAAGAGAGAGAATATTCCATGAAAGCCAACAGTCCTCTGTCTTATACAAAAATAAGCTCAACTTTCTCCTTGTCTGATCGTAAGTCGAAATTATTTTTATTTTTTTTGCATGCTAAATAATGACCTAATACATGCAGAATGATACAAGCATTTCATGGCTTGAGAAAAAATGAGATACATTTAATAAGTTAATTTCAGACTAAATCAAAATAATTTCGATAAGAAATGGAGAAAGTTGTGCCTATTTTGAGACAAGCTATTCATAGGCGCTAGTGCAGTTTAAAGCATTGCATGGATAAAGTTTCTAATGTGAAACATTTCAATCATTCAGTTACAGTATTCTGTTACCATTAAAGTCATAGAAAAAAAGATAATTTTCTTTTTAATGGCCACTTGATTAACATGTGGTTCTAAGAGCGAACAAGAAAAAATAAAAAAAGTGCTGCTGGAAAAACTGGAATATCCAGAATACCAGTGAAGTTTTCTAAATTCCGAAATCGTCAACAAATGCCCAAAAGTATGGGGAATCGAATGACATTGTTTACAATTTTTTACGACAACTACCCACGAAATGGGGAGAAAAAGACCCCATACTTTTGGGATTATTTTGACGATTTCATAATTTAGAAAACTTTACTGGTATTCTGGATATTCCAGTTTTTCCAGCAGCACTTTTTTATTTTTTATTGTTCGCTCTTAGAAATACGTGTTAATCAAGTGGCCATTTAAAAGAAAATTACATATTTTATGACTTTAAAGTATCCTAAATTCGCTATTGTGTAATTGAGCTTTAACTTACGTTGAATTGATCAAGGAATTTGGCTGCTGTTGGCGGATCTCCATTTCCTATGGGATTCTCATATAAGAAGCGTCGCAACGCATTGGGGCTTCCGGTGTACTAAAAAAACGTAAAGCAAAATAAAATTGATCAGAAAATTCACGATCACTTTCAAAAATCATTTCACATTCTCTTCAATATAAATATGCAAATTTCTGGACCTATCCACATGTCAATATGTCGTCTAAAGGACATTTTTTCTGTACTTTTTCACATTATGTGAAACAATCAAATAAAGGCTTTTCGCTTGTCGTAGTTTCACACAGCACGGGTTTTGTGATTCGGAGTCTATTATTCCATATCAAATCTACCATATACTACAGCTAAAGCAATCGTTGCTTGAGTTATCAAAACTTGTATCAAGTTACCCCTCCCCTAAATCTTTGCTCGAGCGTTACAACTAACTGAGTTCAAGAAATGGCCTAACGGTAAGTTAGTGTTGGAACCGACTGCACTTACTTAAAATGAAGCTATTATAAATGGACTCTTGCCAGAAAGCCAAACACGTACACATTAAATGTTATTCCGGCAAAAATGAGTATGGAATGTAATTATATTTAATTAGCACTGGAATTGACTCCAGCTAACCTATGTAATTATATTTAAAAAGCCCTGGATATTTTAACTTCCAGCTAACCTATGTAATTATATTTAAAAGGTCTGAAATTGTCTCCAGCTAATCTATTGTATAGACATGGACTATAGTTCCAGCTGAAGGCATAAACTACCATATCATAGTGTTCATCAGGATAAATTTTTCTGTGAGCGATTTTTACCTTTGTAGAAAGGTCATCCTGTGGTTGGTTCATCGCGGTAGTCATCACAACGAGGAGTGCCATTAGGGTCAACAAGACAGCAAAGTGCCGCCGCGGAAAAATATCCGCGAGCATTTTCACTCGCATGGTTCCTCCAAATCCAAACAATCGACAATACTACAAAACAAAAAAATATAGATATATGCAAAAGTTTTCAAATTGACTGCCCACGACACACTGTTATATTTAATTATTTAAAGTTAGTACGTATATTGGGATATAAAATGAGATTAAATATATAGTGATTTCAGTACCACACTCATCTACACTCACTTGTTATTATATTTCCGAATATTACTCTCTAGCCTTTGCTTTGCTAAATCACATACACTTATATAATATTTCCAATTCCCAATTCACTCCGACTAAAGTGGAACAGGGAGGACAAAGACAGAGTTTAAGGTAATGTGATGTTTTATGCTAGCGATGACGCTGACTGACCATATTTGGTCTGTAACAGTGGAGAAAAAAGGGGCACCAGAGTCTTCCTCCCTTAAAGCATCACTATTTTTCCCGATTTGTGGCTTGGTTCTAACTCGAGCATTTAAAAGCAGATAGGTACATAAACTGCGAGTGGATGGTGGCGATGGGAACAGTTACAAGTCATAGCTTTATTAGGTACCTGGTGCATAGCCTTGATTATTACGTACCTGTTATTACGTAGCTGTAAGCGTTAGTATAGATTTATTCTATCATGACCGTGCGCGCTAGACTAAATGCATGTGATTTTATTCAAATTTGGCATGGAGGTAGTATAAATGATCATTATTGTTTTTATAGTATATAGGTCCCAAATGGTCTAACAAATGAAACTCCCTATATAAGATAGTGATAGTTTTGTAGTACATATGATTTTTTCAATTTATTTATACCTTTAGAGTGGGATGAGGGGTATCCTTCCGTTGGTCCAATTCGCTTGTCACCGATATCACACCGGTAGTTCTCAGCGTCAAATAGGATTGTCTCAACAAAAACTCTCCAATACTACAAATAAAAACATACCGATATAGATTATAATAGATTGTGATCTCCATTAATTAGCAAGTCATACTTTTACGAGTTTCAGGACCAACACTACTTATTGGAAAATAAAATGAAATATACGCTGATTGATGTTTTATTTAACTTCACTCACCGACTATCTGTATGTTGAGCGTGGTCTTTCTGGAGACAATTCTAGGAGTTTGTGTCCTGAAATGGGGTTGATTGTAAACTGTGATTAATTTTGTAAAGTTTGATATAGACAATAATCACAGCCTCATTGCAACGCTTGAAAAATATAATGCAAAACATGAAAACTCACTTTCTTCTCAACTCCTACTAACTTACATAGATTGTTCCATCTCAACTCTGATACAATTTGGTATTTTTTTCCATGTGTCAAGTAAAGATACTATCATCATAACATAAACCAGTCAAATCTGGCTGAAACGACACAAGCGAAAAAAACATTATGTTATAAAGAAAATACGACGATCAAGTGTGTTCTTCCTCACCATACATACGTAATGTGGATTGATCAATTTATTACGTGGCTGAATAAAGCTAGTATAGCGATCGATTTGGCGTCTGTCTGTCTGTCTGTCCGTCTCCAATTTCGTTCAAATTTTGCGTGTGACTATATATAATTAAAAGTAATAACGGTATTGCATTTGGGGTAAATCCGATCACTGGAAAGGAGTCAACGGTAAAAGGTCATTAATTTTTTAAATGACAATGTATATTGAATGGGGTATCAAAAGAAAGCATTTTAATTGTTGAGTTTAACAAGCTACAGTCAAACCGCGTTATTACGACCTCGCAAGGGCGGAAATTTTTTGGTAGCTATTAATATTGTCCGTTATAGATAACCAACTTTAGGTTACATTTCCTCCGGCGGGACAAAAATTATCGACTGTAATAGTTATGGAACCGTTATACATATGGCCGTAATATCGCGGTTCGACTGTAATCGTAATTATATTTTTTTTTGTCATAGTCACTGAAAAATCACTACTTAAAGTATTAAAAATTATTTTTTTCATAATTAATTTTTTTTATGACAAGTATCACTCCTATTATTTAGTAATTTGGTAGTTTTGATTTCAGCTACGTTATTCTATTAATTATGATAAATTTATTTATTCTACAAATAAGGCCATGTCTACTGCCACTATAAAGTCAAATGGTAACAGTTTGATGTCGAGGAGAGGCCATGATATGGCTACTTCCTAGATACGGTATTATCAAAGAGTCACAGAGGAAACAAAATGATAAAGCGGGTTGATCTTTCTTACTTGGCCTACTTATTCAGTTTTTTTAGTATCTCTGGCATTTTTTGTTTTATTTATACATAAAGTTCATTCACCCGAGAGCCATGTTATTCATTAGGAATAACTCTGCCACTGTGAGCGACCAACAAAAGGCGCATCTGCTAGAGGCTCAAGAGGAAGATGATGAGATTGAGGAAATAGGGCAGGTTATCAACATCCTACGCGCAATAAATCAACGTCAGAAGCCTAGGCGTTCTAGTCATTCTTTCCAAAGTGTCGGTTACATAGTCACTGAAAAATCACTGATTAAAAAATCCAAAATTTGAATTTTCAACAAATATTCAAATATTATGTATTATTACAGTTCAAAAACCTTACATGTACGTCATTGTAATTAAAATCATTTTATATTTACTGTTGAGGCATCTCAATATCGTTCGTGGAGGGAAAATTAAGACGATATGATAAAACTGGCTGTGGGAATTAGTGGGGATGCAAATGACTCGATACAACTTCCAAGTAATAGGCATATGGTCTGTATTCTAGGTACGGATGGGAGAAAGGGGCGAGAGAAGAGAGAAGTGTACCATTAATATTATCATGGATGCTTTGTCAGTGATGAGATTTTTTCATGTATTGCTCTGGCTCCCTTTCCCCCCTTCTCAGTTTTGGAAGGACTATGTAGAAAATATATACATTCACGGAAAGCCGTATACCACGAGTAAATAAGAATTGAAACCTCTCTATTTCATTTGGCTCATTTTTCAAGAAAAACATTTTGTGCATGTTAATGCACGTAGAATTACATGGTAATGACTATTTCCCCGTTGATTATTATCCCATTATTACATAAGATCATGCTCATGGCATAATAAACTTTGATGCAGTTGCACCTATTTTTATTGTTGTTACTAATAGCGGACGGATGCATTGTGTGTGTGAATTTTTGTATGATCATGAAGTGAGTTTTAAAGTTTATCTTTTAAATCCCATAAAAATTTCGTTTTTTCCTCGTGAATTATGGTTTCTTCGTATTCGTTTCAAATCACATAAAAAAGTATGCGGTTGAGTGCTTATAGCAGCATTCTCGCTCACCGTCGAAAATTCTCTTTGTAATTTTTGAGCATACCTAAACCTTTTTAGGATAATAAAGAGCAAGACGACCCTTCTTGCCCTGGTCGTCACTTGAAAAATCCCCTAATCAAATTATCCCCTTTTGAGCGTTTTCTTTTCACATACCACCCCACCCGTTCATAGCTTGCATCCAGCAAATATGATTTAGAACTTATGGCAGCTGTTTCTCCTTTAAACTCATCATCCAGATGAAAATTCACTGTCCATTTCAAAAATCATTTACCTTCCCTTCAACACGACCACGCAGTACTTGTAGACTTGAAAAACTGAGCATCTGTCGTTCTCCTCTAAATAAAATGATTGTAATTACAATGACGTACCTGTAAGATTTTGTTGAAAATTCAAATTTTGGATTTTTTAATCAGTGAATTTTCAATTACAATTTTACTGGCACTGATGGAATTTATACAATTAAAATCAACAATAAAAATCTTTTCTTTTGATATCTCATTTGATTTATCATGAATGATGTCATTTAAAATGAAAAATATAATTCATTTGGCAGTTGGTCCCGTATAGTATTCCGATTGACCCCAAAAACAATACACTTCTTACAATTTACCATTTGTATCTACATACCAAATTTAAATAAAATCGGTTGACGCGTTTAGACGCTTGGACATACGGACAGACAGACAGACGGACACATGCCAAAACCAATGCTTATCATACTTACAGGTACGTAAAAAATGAAATAAAAAAATCTCCCCACCAACCAACCAACTATAATACACACTCCAACCTCTCCCTCCCTCCCTCACTCCAATCTCATCATCGGCGCCTAAAAATATTTATCCTGTAGATTTAATGTCCCCTTTCCCACAATACTGAACAAAAACCGAACAAAGAACCAAGCTTATTGAGAATTATAATAATGGTGGATGTTGTTGGAGAAGCAGCTTTCAAGGTTTTTCAACGGATTGTGAGAGTTTTACTGAAAAAGAATTTTTTTAAGGGATGCTAACCCTTTTTTTCTCTCCGATACATAAAATCAAGGCACGTTTGTCGCTTTTGTTGCTACCCTCTTTTCATCAAGATTAGGGTTGAAATAAAATATCGAAAGATGTGAAGGATTTGTGTGAAGGCAATTATATGCGACTGTTTTATGGGCGAAGGGGAGAATGGAAAAATGACTGGTTAGAATATTCACGCCGAGTTCTTTTCATGTCACAACAGCTTACGCGTTAGTTTTTAGAATTCAATAGTTGGGCTCATATTTTTTTAAACATATATTACAAACAAAGAGGGAAACCGTACCACTTTCCATTTTTGTATTCCAGTCCAAAATCATCCGTTTTTAGATGTGATAAACAAAAAAGCATTTTTTTGTTTAGTGCATTATCTCTTTATCAATATGGCCGTGGCTAGGGTTTATGTCCGTGGAACGAGGCTATGTCGCCACCAAAACACAACCTTGAAAAATCCAATCTGACGTGAGCATTTCTTTTTATAACATTGCTTTTCTCTCTTTGGTAAAAATTCCGTTCCACTGGAAATGGAATGTCGTATCTGAGTATTTTGTTCTCAAATCGTAGGGAAGGGGAAGAAAAAAAATATAATGATGGGGGTACATTCGTCATTCCATTCCCCCGCTGACGATAAAAGATAATGGGGAATATATATTATATAAGTACTCTTTCCTCCTAACAAAAAAATAAATTTTCTCTTTTTCCCCCTCTCTCCCTAGAATCTCAACAAAAGTGATTTTTTTCTTCTTCTGCGTAGCATAATATTATTTTCCAAATGAAACTTTCCATTCGTTGCCTTCAGACAGTAATCCCTCGCCTTAGTCAACCTTAAAATATTAAACATTTTAGTGTTAGCATTATGCAAGGAAAATGCGAAAAATTATGCGTTGGAAATGCGAAAAAAAATGATACAGAACGCGATACATTATGCGTCAGAACATGCGAAACATTATGCGACAAAAAATGCGAAACATTATGCGTCATAAAATGATGCAGAAAAATCGACAAAAATGGGGAAAATGATGATTCAGAAAATGTAATAATTAACGCTGAAAATAATGCGAAAAATAATGCGATAATTAACGCAGAAAAATAAATGCTACTGAAAATTTGGAAATAATGCTACAAAAGCATAAGACTAAAATTTGCAAATTCAAAATATCCAATAATACATTTTAAGAGTAAAGAATAGATTAAGATTTGTGGGGCAAATTGTTTGTAAAGTACAAAAGTGCACAACTTTATGAGATGAAAATTTTGTAGCATTTATTCTGCCGGTATGGACTGGACTACTACGCATAATAATATATTAAGCATTAAGCATTTTTATTCGTAAACACGGTTGGTTTTTTTGACCGAACCAAGCATACCATTCATTCCTATGTTGAGCATCTTTAGCAAAATAAATAAATTTTACATGTCTATTGTCTACTTTACATTATTTTCTGTGGAGATAAATTTGGCAATGTAGGATTTTGGTCACCACCATTTTCATGAATATGAATTACTTTTAGTCGTACGTCACAATTTTGTCAGGCCATCGCAGTCAGTGACCGACAAGCAAACTACATATTATTATTATATTGGGAGGTGCGCTGAAGTATGGCAAATTTTGACTGTCTGCTGCCAGTGACCTACTACTCAAAATAATAAAACAAACACCATCACTTAATTTATCCATTCGGGTTAGTCTATTTATATTGTATTAAAATGCAAAGTCTACTGAAATTAAAAACTACAAAGTTTAAAAATTGTGACATGAGTGCGAAAAATTTGGCACTGTACGTCAGTGAATCTTCACAGCAGTTATCCATATACGTACTTGCAAAATGACGCTGACGTAATACGGACAGAGGTCCAAAGGTTAAATTTATGTATTATGCTTACAGCTTCGCAATAATAATAATAATAATCCAGATAAGTGCAATGAATAAATTGCAAAATTAACGAGTACGCGGATCATAGATTACCGTGCAAAAATTCGATATTGTAGTCAACGTACGCCAGTGGTCGACCCAGCAAACATGCAAAATGGACGGTTCGTAGTGCAAAAATTTGGCAATGGACGTAAGTACCTGGTCATGCAGTCATAAATGAAAAACCGGGTTGTCGACCGTAACAAACTAAATAAAAGTACGCCAGTGAATCTTCACGGCATTATTTACAGTTACATACAAATGAAAGATTTGTGCTTTAAAATATTACAAATTAACTAAATACGTTTGGAACTGTGTTAATACTTGAGAGACACTGATACTCCCAGTGTAAATACACAATTTACATAATTAAACCATACAAAATTCAACTTGTATGAGAACTGTCTACTTTACGGCTACAGGGAAGGAAAAATTTCATTTGTCTTCATGTGAAAGTGTTGCCTCATTTCGAATGAATTTTACCCTTTTTAGACGCTAAAATCATGAAAAAGCACTTTCTGTTTATGCAAACTTGCTAACGTTTCATTTTCATTTACCCCGTGACCTGTCAACATGTAGTATTAGGTTCAACATGAATGAATTCCCCGGTAAAACAATTTTCCCTTCTCTAACCCCAGTCATGTACTCTGACATCAACAATGCAAAGAAAACTAACGGTTAATCCAGGAAAAAAGAAATGAGGGATTAGTTTCTTCCCTATAATTCCTCAATCTTTCCTCTTTCAAATTTTCATCCCAGTAATACAAACTAAAACGAACCATGTGAACCTTGTTCTCTGTATTAAAACAGGTGCTTGTAAAGCAACTCATTTCGATGTACAGCAAAGCAATTCAACTGGCTACACTTTCCCCTTATTGCATTTCATGTGTCAGACTATATGTTCGCTGGCAGGTAATTAGCAAAGGATTGAAATGTTGTAATATGAAAATTGAAGGAGGATACATATCTTGAAGCCCACCGGAAGGATCGACTCGGCTGGACTGATTGTAAGTTTTTTATTATTACTTTAATTGAGGATTTTGCAACAATTACGTCACATTTTCCTAGTTTTTTTACGTCCCCTCCTGGGTTTTTATAACCGTACTTTTGTTTCAATCATCATAAATTGATAAAAGTTGCGACGATAACAGGATAATTACAAGGAACGGTGATGCGCGAACTTTTATACACCAGCCCTTTATATGACTTTATTTCAGTCGTGCTTAACATAATTTCTCTGTAGTCAACGTTTAGATTACATTGCCGTAAAAAATATACCTACCTAACTTTAAGGTACAAGATACTCTGATATATTAACAGTGACGCTCATCGTATGAACACTCCATTAGTGCGTTTTAAACCAAATAGATTTTTAACGAGCAACCTTTATATTTACAGGAAAAGCCAGGCTGATATGATGAAATGAAATAAAATTGCTGGCGGTGCATTTACTGGTAAATGAGAGCACAGTTTTATGAATTGTCGAGGGTGACGCTCATCTTTCCACAAACTTGGGGGAAATATGAGAAATCGACATCAAACAATAAGTTCTATTGGATTATGTCATATAACGAGGAAAAGTAGAGCATTAGATAAGTGGGAAATGACAGAAATATTAATTTTGCACGGGGTCGCTCTACAGAGGTGGTTGCTTAGAAGGATAATGAAAATTTCAGGGCACACCGGTTAGAGACATAATTTTGTCAAACTGGGCAATAAAGAGAGAAAATATTGTTCAAGTTTTAGTTCACCGACAAGAAGACAATCAAATTAGCATATGATATAATTAGATTTTCATCTATGCAATGAGATTTACATATGTATCAATAAATTCTTTTTTTCCATTTTAGCAAGCGAACGCAATAAGCTATACCGAGAAACTTTATGTATCCTACAAGAATAGGTCGCCCTTTGATGCATTTCTCATTATTACACACAAGAAAAACACACTCTTCAAGACATAACATAAATGGAAATATAGGTACGCACTCCACCATTGCCACTCCAACAGAACACAATAGTTCGTGGAAAGGGTGTTTGTATTTTATTCTCCAGACGAGTTTTTTCCTCTTCATGATAATTCGACCCCATCTCCTCCTCCGATTTTTATCTGATTGTACCATTTCATTTCTCAGTGTGAAACACGTCGAGTAAGGGAGGAATGGAATGCTCCATAGTCTCCCTGCAAGTAGACAGTTGAGCATCGAGTCGAACAATGAACAAGTTCATTTTGTTTTTCTTCAGCCCTTTTCCTGTCCCCTTTTTCTTGAGGCATTTCAGGGCCAAGGTAATACTCAGGGTGGATTGGAATTATTTTTAATGAGCCAACCTAGTTTTTTCTCTTGAACATAATGGAATGATTATGACAGGGTATCATGATGCGCTATCAGTTTTTTTACGGTTAGCCTGTTTTTCTATTTCGTTTTGTAATCACCAGCCATTCACAACCATTCTCAAATCTAATTTACGCCGAAACATGATATGGTCGGCGATGACGATCCTGGTAAAACAAGTCAATGTGGTGATACCTAAATTTTATGTGTATTCATGGTAAGGTAGGGGAAAGATCCTCATTGCGCCTGATCAGGATGAAATTCCGAGACACAAATAGTGAAACCCGCGTTTATTTCATTATATTTATTTCATCGGGTAAAACACCAGTCAATCCCAAAATCTCAAGTGTTCGGCTAACACGAGAGATGAGATGACTCTCATGAGATGAAAATGACTTGGGAAGAGCCTTCCACGAAACTGGCAAGTTGGACATGGAAAGGACAAAAACTTTTTGCTGATGTCGATGTCGATGTTGATGATGATCAAGGGTCTCCTTGTATTTCACAGTCAGATCTATATCCTTTCATGACTTACTAACAGGACAAAAAGCTTTGAATAAGGACTCGTTTTTTTTTACATAAAACAGTTCTTTCCATTTTTCTCTATGTCGATTGTGGATTGGACGTGGATCCTTTTTGGTGGAACTTCCAACAGAAGCGAAATCCTCAACTGGCTTCACTCAGAGGATAAAAAACTATCGAATTGACGTTTTTACTACTTTTTTTTGATACATTACTAAAGGTATTGATATGAGGATGATGAAATGCAATGTTCCTATGTTCCCTGGAAGAAAACATTTTCATATGGGCATTCGTGGAGAAGAGACATAATATAGATACAACCAGTCAGCACTAATCAACCAGCCGACCACTCCGTTGCTCAAAATTCTTGTCTACTTAATAAAATGTTTGCACTTTTGATATCTCCATGAATTAAGGGCTTTGTTCCAATGGAATGCACAACCTCAATTATTCCGCATATGACGCCACGTGTAATTTGATATATGACCTGCCATTGAAATTTATTTAAGTATACATAGCATCTCTTTAGATTTCAAACATTTGAATTTGAAGCGGGGGAGTAAATCGATTCTAATATTTTCATGTAGAGTGTTTTTCAAGCTAAATTAAATATTTGGAAACACTCAAATCGTGGTTGATTATGTCCAGATTTTTAGGATATTTGTCTTCTTTTACTGCTATTTAGAGTGAGCATATGGGTAAATAAATACCCAATCTGAATGCTTGATGTTTATCACTCCTGCAAGCATGTTTTACGTAAAATTAAATGTAGTGTTTGTTTGAGGTGAGGATAACGGGATATGTATGGTCTGCCTGTTTGCATTCGTCATCCAATTCATTGACATTTATCTAAAACATCATATATAGTTTTATGTGGAAGAGGGATGGGCGTTGTATGTTTCTCCAGCATATAAACTATATTTTACAAATAAATTGATCATAATTAATAGAATAACGTAGCTGAAATTAAAGCTACTGAATTACTAAATAAGTAATACAAATGATACTGGCCATTTTACAAAAATTAAAAACAAATTGCATAAAA
>JAQGAG010000104.1:0-25672 GCA_034696835.1 Lepidocyrtus lignorum
TGAGTTTAATTGGGGATTACATTTTATGTAGCTTTAACTTAATTTTATTACTAGAATCCCAATTAATAATTTAGATAGAGTGTGGCTATCAGAGCTAAACTAGAGTGATGGGATATGATTATAAACCAAAGTTGGACGAGCTATTTAGTCATGTTATGAAAATAGAATTTTAAACTGTGTTATGCATTATTCCATTAAAAATCCTATCGGTAAAACGGTTTTTCATCTTGATTCACTTAACGCATTAGTTTAATTCAAAATTCAAGTTAAATTAATATTAAAGTTTAAACGTGCATTATATTTACACTTAACTAATTTAAACGTTTATTTTTCTGTGTTGCAGCAAAACCCAAGCCAAATGGCATCGGACCCCGGTCATCCAGTGTGGGACCACCTAGCTCTAGAAGCCCCCCCCCTCCTAGAAAAAGCAAATTCTCGAGTTTTGGTCGTCTCTTCAAACCTTGGAAATGGAAGAGGAAAAAGAAGTCTGAAAAATTCGAAGCTACTTCCAGATGTAAGCTATTAGTGTATTCAAGGTTTTCAGTTAAACTGTGATAGAAGCAATTTAGTTAGAGAGAAGCTATATTCGATTAGATTTCTGTTGAAGTATAAATGTGGAAGATAATGGGCGTTTTCTTGTGAACTTGATAGTCTCGTAGGCTGTTGTTGTGAAGTTTCCAAGTTAGTCTCATTGCTCTCAAAACCTTGAAAATAATTCAAGATTTTTCCCACGATCGGAAAATTTCACTATCAAGTTGAATATAATATATGTTTTTATGAAGTCTTCATGTCCATGTAATTTCTGTACAGCCGTGTTATTCAGGGTAGCTGAAAGTTGGAAATGTTAGAATTGAAAGCTTCCATGTAGACATTGAACTTTGTAAAATAACCTGTTAGCTGGTTCTCCAGATGGCCGTATCACAAAGTAAATCTGTCAGTTTATGGCATGAATCATAGAACTTTTATGTTTTCCTTTTAGTATTTTTTACAAATAGAGTTTAGTTTCGTATGTGTATTTTATTTGCAACTTATTTTTAGTTGTTCAATATAAGTTTATTACAATTTTTATGTCTTTAGTTATATTTTTATGTTAATTTTGCGATTTAATGTTGATTGAACTGTTTCTTTATGATTTCCTTTTTTGCTTTCATCGTTCAACGAAATGAACCGAATTTTGATGGGGTACTTGGGGACATCGTTACCAATAACTTTGTATTGCTTATAAACAGCATTGGAGCGGAAAATGTCGGTCAGAGCAAATAGAGAAGAACTTGTACAGAAAGGGATACTGCCGCCGGATAGTAATTTGCTGACATTGTCGTCTTCGGATAGTCCGGGTTAGTAGAATAGTAGTCGGAGTCTTCGAGTCATACTAATCTTATTGTTAACATTATCTATGTAAATACCTTTTCCAGCAAGTCACGTTGAAATTTTGATCATGTAGCACTGTAGAAAAGTAGTCCTGGAATGCTATACAAATACAGTTGTATTTTTCGACATTTAAACCAATTTTTCACAAGTTTATTAATAGGTCTCGTATTTTCAATGATATTAAAAACAATTCCCAGCTATATCCCACCAAATAGGTTTAGGAGGACACCTCACTCTAAAAGATAACTTTTGTTGTTTATATATTATCATGTAATATGTTTCTTAATTAACCCAAACCCACAGTAAAATGTTTGATGGTGCTTTTTAAATCCTGTTAATATAAGATAATCAGTGAAGACATTTCTCCGGCATTGGGAATTCCAATTTTCAATCAGTAGTAAAATTTATAATTATGGTCTGTTATATTTAGATAATACATGTTTGAATCCCGTAGATTTGTTGATGGGCTTATGCTGGTTGCATGTTGCAGGTTGTATGTAATTGAATGTCGGCTTGGGTTGATACAGTGTGAAAGATATTTAAATTTTTTGTTTTTTGAATACTAGATTCATTTCCTAATCTTCCTTTCCTTGATTCGTTATGTTATCAGAGTTAAACTGAAGTTTTACAGAGGAGCAAACAGTGTAATAATATATTGTAATTATGCACGAAGAACTGTTGTGCTGTTGATTGAGTTGTAATATAATAGGCATACCGTTTGTTCTTTTAAAATATTTCGAAAAGAATTGATAACTTATCCATTTTAATGAATGTCAGACTGTACATAGATTTTGATTTTTTTTCATGTTCTTTTTGAAAATTAATTAATTCTGGTGCTAATGTCGGCTTCAACTTTAATTTCAGATGTCGCAAGTTGGAACTGTGATGGGGCCAAAGGAGAAAATGGTATACCGCCATTACATCTAAATAATCAGCAGCCTTTGACAACCTTTGGGAATCATCACAATCACAGCCATGGTCTCTTAGGTCGTAGTGACAATTTGTGTGATGGGAGAGCATCTCCTCCAAATCATTTAAAGAATGGTTACCTAAATTCCTCTCAGTCTGTTCACACAGTCTCTTCTTCCTCTCACTTTCAATCGAACAATATAGCAAATCCAAGTCAAGTTAATATGACATTCTCTACTTCCAATGATGTAAGTACTTCGAGTAATTACATAACTTCCTCATCTGTGGGTTTATCAATGCAGGACAAACTTGATAGACCCATGTCTCTTCATCCTTTCCCAGCCGCTAGTGCGGGTAAGTGAAAATTATTATAATGGAAAAGTAAAATATAAAATCTTAAATTGAATTTAACGATTTGAGCTAATGTGTTTGTTTTGTTTTTATAGGTGGTAGTTCAGCTGCCTTTTACCATCCTACAGATGGTCAGTTTTATACAAGTTCAAATTGTAATAACAGCAATATTAGCGGTATACCACATGGTGAACTGCCACCACCCCCCTTTTGCTTAACCGAACTCCCCGAACCCCCAATACCCGTTTCAGAAATAGGCCCTATTCCTCCACCACCTATGTTCAGTTCTAATACACCTTCCCCAATTCCTGCCCTACGAAATTCCCTAATGCAGCATAGAGAACAAATGGCTCAACAGAGGGAACGTGAACAAAACCTTGCCGCGGCAATCGCAATGGTTGTACAAAACGCTCGAAATGCTGATATGTACCCCCAGGGTTCGCAAGGTAATACCAATAAATTATACTTCTTCTCCCTGTGACTTTTACGAAATGTGATTTAATCGATGTATTTGTATTAACTAGTAGACGATGGAAGTGGTTCCGAAGAGGATGAGGAACTCCTGGAAGCTAATATGAACTTCCTAAGACTGAGTGGTGCCGATGTCGATACGACTAGGGTGGAAGAAGTGCCGGCAAAGGAGCCGAGACTTAATGCAAAACCTGTGAAATCCGCATTGAAAAAGAAAGGAGGACTTCCAGGCACTCCCAGTGCCGGCTCGGGACCGTCAACTCCTACTCAAGAAAATAAGACTATTAATCAGAGAATTGAGCAAATTTCCAAGTAAGGATCTACCCTATTCAACAAAAAAAATATTTCATTAGCTCTACTTCTTTGCCTTCACCATTTGTTGTCATAATGTAGCTAATTCATTGTGATTGATAAGCTTGACCGAGGATATCTACTATGTATCTACAATTTGCCTTTTAAGAATTTAATGCAAATTGGAAGATACACATTTTATATTTCAGAAACTTATTGCAATTAGACGATATTTTAATTAATAACTTTTACTTAATTAGGTGTATTCAATTTTATACTAAGTTTGAAAATTACATACTTTTAAAAAATTAGCATATTTAATTCAATTTAACATTTCTCAAGCAATTTGAAGCAAACTTTCAAGTTTTCCTAAGCCAACTTTTCAGTAAACTATCATGATCCGCATTTAAATACACTACAATGATACTAATTAGCTCTACTTCTTTCTCGTACTTTATGCTTTCAAGACGACCACCTTTGAGGATGATCTTTAGGTAAATATGGCTTGCCAAAAATAAGACGTGAATTATTAACTCTATGCACCATCGTATGATGATAATAAAAAACTTTTACTAACAAAGACGATAACCTTTATTTCAGCAGTTAGATTACGGTTTTTATCTTTCATTGATTCAAATTAATTGCATGACTTTAGCTTTGGGATTTTCCGCTGTTTTATTGTTTGTCAACACCCAGACGTTGAAATTGCTAGTTTTTTTCAAGATTAAAAAACATTGACCCATTTTCCTACTTATTTGAGTTCGGAAATTTTTCTCTCTAATCATATATCTTTTCGTAGAAATGTAACGTATCATTTACTGCCCATTATAGAATATGTATATAATGTTCCTATTTTCCATTTGCTAAACAGTGCAAGACCTATTCGATTTGGTGTTGGGCTGCCTCATAAAGAAAGGGACGAGAATAAGGAGAATGCCAGGCCGAAGGACAACACAACAAAAGATGACGATTCTGATGGCGATGGTCCAGTTCTCTATCGTGATGAGGCAGATGGAAGTGCGAACGATCCTAGTAAGTTCTATTCGATTCGAAGAATTTCAGTTTTGTTCAATGAAGAAATGTGCGTTTCTTGATGGCAGCTTCTCTACGCTTTTTCTTTCGCAATTTGCTTTCGCCCCTGTTTTAACGGCTAATTTAACGGCCTCTTGTTTTCGAACATCACAGCATCGTCGATCGATACTATACCATTAGTTGCGGCATTTGAACCAGTCATTGTCTTATTTTTGGACTTCCCTTCTTTCATACTGCTCTTTAAGAAAAGAGTTAAAAACCGCCGACCTAATTGCGTTCGTTAGGAAGAACAATTCATTCTGAAATGTGGAGTGAGGCATGGCATGACATGTCCCTCTCGTTTCCCAAGCTTAATTGTATATGAACTGACAGGAACTAGGAAACAACAGACTCATCGCAGATATAGGATTAAATGTTCTTCAAGGAAGAAATGCCATATTGTACTAAAAGTAGGTAGGTAATGGAATATTTTTTTGAGTCAGCTCGTTATTGTCTTATGGAGCGAAGTGCCATATGAGTCGTTTGTCATTTGAAGCTCTTCCCTAGGAAAAAATAGAGTATATCAATATGGATTTAAGGATTTAAATATTAATATAATTATGGCGAATACGTAAGTAGCAAAAACAAGTTACTCGTTTCGCATTCCCTTATTGGGCAAAGTACATATACGTAGCAAAGGAGTTAATGTTTTAATGTTTATTCATTGACGTACATAAGCTTCGCTTAACGTTACAATTTGGTTCGTCTCTGATTGCCGATTGCCGAAGCTTCAGAAATTTTTTGCAGAAGCAGAATCTTTTGAAGTAGTTTTTTTGGAAGTGATAGGAAGTTTTATTGTTTTGCCCTTGTACATGAGAATAATTTGGTTTCCTAAATGGCAGGCGTTCAGTCTAAAAGTGATGTATTTATACTTGTCTAATATTTGCTCACGAGCTTGTCATAAACTACAGAGCCTCTTGACATTGTGTTTTTCAGCTTGGAAGTTTTGAATGTTTGCACACCATCTTGATGATATTATGACTATGATGTCGAGATTTGAAGTTTATGTTGGACTGATATGATCATCAATAGACGTGTCTATTCATCCACTTGGTTTGCTAAAGATCAAGGGTGTTTTGCCAAGAATGTTTGGATTTAGTTGATAGCTCGTTTTTCTAACTTTTAGTTATGAGCTTTCAAACGATTCCGCAGGAATAGATAGTTTGAGGTTGAAGGGAAAGGAGTAAAGTCATTTGTTAAGGACTAATGTGAGATTTACGAAATAAAACTGCTTGTTTATATGAAACATTTGGTGTGAAGCATATTTCTCGGCATTTTCTCTTTTTTTCTTTTCACTTCCTTTTACGTGACTGGTACAGTATGGCAGATGGTAGGGTAGGTGTATCATGGACGATGAGAGATATTATTGAAGGCTGATTGATAGTCATTTTGGAGGATGTGTTGTTAGTTGGATGGATACATGCAAAAAAATTTTTAATTTTAGATTTTCGCTTTCAAGATTCATGCATAAGTAGGTACATAAAAATTCAGCAACGCAATTTTGCAAATTGTTAAGGTCTTGGGGCCGAAGTTAGTGGAGTGGATAATATATTTAATGCTACTAATAATTTTAAAACATACAATATCATGGCATAATCATAATGCACGCTGTGAATTCTGCAGTTTCATTTCTGAATGGGGGTAATAATGAGTAATGGTGCTGGGACCTTTGACGCTGGGAGTGAAAAAATTTTTAATTTTAGATTTTCGCTTTCAAGATTCATGCATAAGTAGGTACATAAAAATTCAGCAACGCAATTTTGCAAATTGTTAAGGTCTTGGGGCCGAAGTTAGTGGAGTGGATAATATATTTAATGCTACTAATAATTTTAAAACATACAATATCATGGCATAATCATAATGCACGCTGTGAATTCTGCAGTTTCATTTCTGAATGGGGGTAATAATGAGTAATGGTGCTGGGACCTTTGACGCTGGGAGTGAGTAAGGGAGTAACTTTTTTTCCTACAGATTTAAAGATCGGGTTGTTGATATGATGAGTTGAATCTCTGAATTAAACCAGACTTCTCTGAAACTGAGAGTGAATGAGTGGGAGATTTTTTAATGGATCAGAAGAAATCTGGTATGGGCTGGATGTTGTTGTCATTGGTAGAATTCCTTTTTAGTTGCGTGTAAAATGTTGTTGTGTTGGCTCGGTCTCCTACAAAATGCTTTTTGTACTATTTTATTAAAAGAAAAAAAACTGCAGAGAGCAATATGCGGAGGTTGATTTTGTGTCGTAGATTTTAAAGGAGGAAAATAAGACACTCTTATACTAGATACGAGTAGATCTGATGATCATTATCGTCATTATCATTAGATTAGTAGTGGAGAGGAACTAAATCTTCCATTTTAATTATGTTTACTGTCTGACTCTGACTAGGTAGAAATCAGAATAACTCGTGTTTACCTAGAAGATGGCCATATCTGTGAGGCAGCTCTCGTTGATGAGGCTGCGGTGGGAATGGGAATATAAATGTGGGTATAAGAATACAATAAATGCTAGTTTGGTCTGAAATGTCTCTTCTCCGAGATACATCGCAGCTTGAGTTCTCGCGAAAAATTCTTTTAAGATGGTTAAAATAAAATGAAGAATATAGCTATAGCTATGCAAAATGCCTTTTGGGTTAAGAGGTGATAGCTTGGCTTTTCCGTGGGTTGTTGATGTTCGTTTTTTTCCTGAATTATGTGGCTGAATAATCAGGATGGTATGCGATGATACGGCGAAAAGATAAGCTTCTTCTTCTCTAGGGGGAATGCATCTCATTACAAAGACAGCTTGTTTTCCTAAACATCCTTTTTATAACTAGATCGTCTTTATACAAACATACCACACACGACACACCTATCCGAAGGTTCATGCCATGCTGATGATGACGATGACGATGAGAAGATGTGATGATACAGATCACAAAATAGATTTGTTTATATGCGTTTTTTGCGCTGCTTTGCTCCCGCTTGTGCCTCCTTCTCCTGTGCTTACCTATTACAGGCGTGTCATGAATTATCTTTTTTTCATGCTCCATGCTCCATGTTATTTTATGTATGGATTCTTATGACTATGATAACGTTTTGTCTTTCCATAGATCGGTTGGCTGCGAAGATCGCGAGGAAGGATAGTCTTGCGTTGAAGCTATCGCTGAGACCCGATCGGGATGAACTAATAGCTAGGAACATCATTCGAGTTGTTTCAGAACAGGAACAACAGGAAACGAAAGAAGCTATTGGTGCCAAACTGATTAGGTATGTGTGACGATAAGAATACTATCGAGTTTTAAGTGATATGCAATAGTAAATCTGAGATCAGTTCGAGTTACCTACTGTGCGTGAACAAAGTTTGGTCTTTGGCCGAGATTATAGCATTCTTTTTTCATGCAAAATTGAAAGCGCGACAAAGTACAGGTGTCCTGGAGAAAGTTTTGACTAAAGTGATAGATAACTTTGATATCATATCACAGTGATATTTGCAATCATGCCTACTTATATATATTATGATTCTGGGATTGTGTCGCGGAAAAAACGGATGAAGCCTTTAAATGGCATATCCGTTCTTAAGACAGCTATAAAAGATCTCCGTTACAAGTTTCATGATGATGTAGTGTATTTATTCGCCCCTGCTTTAATTCTTAACAGACGGCTTAGTATGCGACCCTCAGCAGAGGAACTGGAAGAAAGGAATATACTTAAGAGTAAGATAAGATCAACATTATGCCCACTTCGGTTAAAATAAAATAAAATGTTACCTGACCTTACAAATATGAAATACTCTACGTGCATATTTTCCACTTTTTTCCACAGAACAAACCCCAGAAGAAGCAAAAAAGCTGAAAGAGGAGAAGAAGAAAATGCTCTTGCGGAAACTTAGTTTTAGGCCGACAATCGAAGAGCTGAAAGAAAAGAAGGTATGCAATGAGACAGTTGGTCTTCTAATAAGTCTTTCCTTGTGTCTCCCAGCAGAAGCAGCTATAATTATGTATTTCCGTTTTTGCAGATTATTCGCTTTAACGACTACATAGAAGTAACGCAAGCACAGGATTACGATAGACGCGCGGACAAGCCCTGGACACGCCTAACTCCAAAAGATAAAGCAGCAATCAGGAAGGAACTAAACGATTATAAAAGCACAGAAATGGAAGTTCACCAAGAGAGCCGCCATCTCATTCGTTTTCATAGACCCTAGTGATAAATTTAAAATTAGTGATATTTCGTTTTTTAATTTATCATCAACATACTTTTCGACTTATCGTGAACTGTTTAATTCATTCATGCTTTCTCACACTGATATATCTCAACTCGACTTTTGGATCCTGAAGAAAGGAAGCAGATATTTGTCGGCCTGCTTTAATTGTGCTTTAAAATTAACTAATGGAATCTGCTAAGATATTAGTTTTTATCAGCAATGAATATTATCACCTAGATTGTTTTAATTTTATGTTTCCTAACGGGCAAAGACTCTCAGCAGAACAATATTGTTCAATATGCAAGTCCTGACTACTTAAGATGATAATATTGGTTTATGATTGATTTTTTAATTCCGTAAACATTTTTATATCTAATATGAAAATGATAATTAGAAAATAAGGGTATATTGAAAAGGAAGCCAGGTCTGTTGTAAGAGTGATTTCCAAAAGGTCTTCATAGGGAGTGCAGGTGACGCACGTTCACGACATATATGGATGCAATATTGGGAGGGAAAGTGTTAAGGAATAATGGTTAATTCCGGAGACTGATGTTGATATGTAGTAGTAAAATATTAATTTATATACAAACTTTTCAAAGTATCTAAATGTATAAGAAACACAAACAAAGCATTTTATTACAAATCATATTGTAGATGTTTATGCGGTGGACTGCACTTTGTGTATGTTTATATATATTTAACCTGTATTCAATTCTATTAATTAGTCACCGCCATTAAGTTTCTTACATATGTTTGTATAAATTGCTCAAGCAAGTGTGTGGGAGGGTAAATTATTAGCAGAACGGATTTCCATAATTAAGATCTGAAAAGTTTTGTTTCTCTCATAAAATTATAATTGTCTTCTGCATTGACGAGGCTATGAACAAAAATCTTTATGAGAATTTCGGAGTAGAAATTAAATATATTATGGCAAGTCAATTTAATCAACTCCAACACGAATTGTGCAATTTTTAAAGAACTATAGAATTATAAAACATTAAAAATATTAGCTTCTAGTAGAAATTGAGGAATACTGTGACTAATACATTATGGTGACCCTGTCTCCCAGTGAAGGAGATTCTTTTTGTAATGCAGATGTCAGGGCGTGTACCAGTCGTTCATTTTAAAATAATCGAGTTGCAAATAATCAACTTTTTATAAATGCAAGTCGTTGTTAACTTCTTTTGTGATCTGTGATTTTCAAACTTTTATAAACATTCAGTAACTTATGTGTCAATAAAGTATTATGCAGTTTTTTGTTCGCTATTCGTTATTGCGTTTGTTTTATTATTATTGTATGATATGATGATAACAAAGCCTAAATGAGAATGGCTTTTTAAAAATAAGCTTGCAATTCCTGTTTAAAACTGTACCTAAAAATGTATATTGTAACAGTAAGCATAAAAAAAAACTCAACATGTGTAATGGACAGAACAGAAGACCTATAACGTAATTAATTGTGTAAATGTGTCAGAACAAAAAATGTCGTGTACGTGCTTGTATTTTTATGATTTGTAGAGGTAACTTTTGAGTGCCCGACTTAAAATTATTTATACAGATAGCGTTTTAAAGATTGTCAAAAAATACAAAGTACCGTTTTCAATATCTACATATATAAAAATGAGAATAAAGATTGTTTTCAAATGTTGTTTTTAGTTCATAAGAGTGATGGACATTTGAGAATATATGAAAAAATAAATAAATCGTAAATATTATTGTCACAAAATATATTTTTAACTCTTGCATTTGCATAGTCAATTTATTGAAATGATCCGGAATAGTAAGCTCTTCAATACTCACTGAATATTCGATTTTGTCACATTTATAACCAAGTACTTACAAATAAGATATACATTTACACTTACAATAATTCATCAAATCACTTGAATAGAAGGAATACCAACCGAATCAAAATGCATATGGATTATGCGGTATAATTTATTGCTAATGCGAATGACAAATGGACGACGCGACGACCGACGACTTGGAATCGATTCGCCTAAACATCGACAAATTATAATATTCAAACGTAGTAATACAAATAACTTGATCCGTACTTGAATCGAGTGAATAAATCTTAAATTCATTCTAATCTTGAAGTTTGAATTCATGAAAACAAAACTTTTAAATCGGCTTATAAAATCTAAACCTTTGTTCTCGAGACAGAGAGAGAGAGGAGTCCAGAAATCTATTACATATAAATTGCACAATCGAATCTACATTATACTGAGCCAGACATTTGTATTTGTAATTAGTGATTATATCGTAAATGTAACTGGAAAAGGCCACATACAGACTCACTCGGATTGTATTCACTGAGTAAAAACGAACACACTGTACTCAATTATAATAACAAAACAAAACATAAACGAGTTCTAACTAATTACTATTTAGCATGATAAAACTATTAGTGCAGCCTTAATTGATTTCTTCAGAACTCCGGCGAAGAAGAATGAGTTAATTGTACCACACTTACTAAAAAAACAATAACGGTATTAAATGAACAGTAACAAACAGAATGGTAATTAACAATGAATGAGCGATTCAAATACTAATAATATTATGGGTATCTATCTATACAGTTTGTCTCGTTACCAGCAAATGTACTATAAAAAAACTTTGTGCACGCGCTGCTTTACATGTCTTGAACTCATAAAACAAAAGTGTACGAATATGATGGCAGATTCCAAGCAGTGACGCCCTCAAGCGCTGTCATTGATAATCATACTTAATATCAACATTTCTTCAATTCATTTCATCTAATTTAAATACAACGTTACAACATAAGTATATCCGAATTTTGCGAAGTTCTTAAATTGTTACAGATCTACTTGACTATTACGTTACATGTCCGCTCGTCCCTTACAACTAATATTTCGTTATTTATTTTTTGTTAACATGTATCTTATCCTAGAAATTGATATTGCTGTCATTCAAGTAACGGCATACTTGAATTTGAATTTTCGTTATTCGCCAGTTCGCCATTGATGATACTTAATTATAATAAATGACGATAAATAAATAAATAAAAGGGTAACATCATATCAAGCTGTCTTCAAGTCTAGCAAAATTGTTAAAAGAATTCATCAACGACTAAAAATTATATTAGTAATAAATAGTTATATTTGTAGTTACGATTTTCGCTGTCCACAAATATTACAAAATGACTATTGAATTCTTGTGAAAAGAGTCTACTGACCCACTGGCTGAGTAGTTGTAGTGAAAACGAATGTTGAAACGACAAATAATTATTATGATCAAGAATGACATAAATTCATAAATATTGTGTGCTTAAATAATATTAATATAGCAGCCCATAATTTAAATGTAACCTTAAAAGGCGGAAGGTGCTCGTGAATACTGATACCCCTTCAATTGATTACTGGGTATGATCTAAATAGAAGGTACTATTGATTAATAGGCTCAGGTCCACCGTTTTACATTCATTAAATGTACTCGTATATTGAAATTTTGTGCGACGCAGCGGACTACCATTTCATAGTTCATTAACATCTCTGAATCCTACATTAATCGTGACTTACGTCACTGTCAAAGTCCTCCGCTTCTGCTTCCTCTTCAGAGTCATCCACTTCAATCGGGGTTTTAAATTCTACGATGGACAGCTCTGCATCCTCATCTTCTTCCTCTAAGTCGGGTTCGGTATCATTCACGACAAAATCCTCGTCGAATTTCACT
Source organism: Lepidocyrtus lignorum (assembly GCA_034696835.1). Lineage (NCBI taxonomy): Eukaryota > Metazoa > Arthropoda > Collembola > Entomobryomorpha > Entomobryidae > Lepidocyrtus > Lepidocyrtus lignorum. Next base: position 12,341 of record JAQGAG010000104.1, read on the forward strand.
TTTTTTCGAGATGATGTTTTCTGATGGTTCGAACTTCCGTTAGCTAGTTGCTCACGTAGCAGTCTTTTCTCTCGTCGTCGTTTTTTCCTTTCGGAAATGGGAAACTGTTGAAGATCGTCTTCCTGTCTCTCTCTACTAAATTCATAGACTAGACTATATATATGCTCTACTGCTGACTGAATGCTTTCCACTTTTGGAGCGGTGATTGTAATACTTCCAGTAGAAAATATCTTCAAGGTAGCTTTTATGTCTTTCATCCTGTAGGTAACCCCAGGATGAAGCTCTGGTTCATAACTGAAATTGAATGTACAGAATTATTTTTTAAACAGATCAATAAAGTACAGTACAAAACATAATATGTAGTACTTCTAATTTATTTGTTTGAAACTCACCTGGCCAGTCTAGGGTACGCCTGAGCAAAGTCGGCAATTTTTATCGCAAAAGGCATGGTGCAGGTGGCAAGAACGTTAACGATTCTGTAATTTGTAAATTTTACGTTGAAACCAAGTTTCTGGAGAGTTCTGGCACAGCGCCTGGCTCCAACTTTGGCATCAGTTTCTGTAGTTGCTCCCGTCATAGTTATTTTCCCCGTCGACCATATAGAGGCAGTGCAACTAGGTCGTCTGAACTTCATGATTAGCATCTAAAATATACATTATATGAGTCGGATCAAATTAAATTATCATTCCGTCCTGATCGATCATGAATTTACATGATATTTGAACGTTCGACATCATGATTACAACTTTTAACAAATTCCAAATAAGGCGTGAAGCAAGTCAAAATGCAAAATCTACAAGCAGGTATTCTATACAACAGCTTCACTTACCGCCATTTCTCGATGGAATTCTACATTATATCCATTCATGGCAATCTGCTTTAAATTCAGGTGGCATCGTACACTAAAGTTACAAACGACATTATTCAAAATAATATCGATTTCATTTTCCGATTTCTCCTCGGATCTGCCGTCCCCATTTCCCCCATTTTGTTGGACTAAATCGAGGGTTTCATTATTGCCAGCCTTTTGGAGATTCTCCTTGTGGTCACTTTCGGCATCGCTGTTTCTTCCCCTTCCATTTTTGCCTTCCGTTCCGCCCACTGACAGGGTTGTCAGATTAGACATCTTCTTGGGTTGCAGAGAGTAGACACTCAAAAGGCACCTAGCAATACAACTGCAATCTGGGTCCAAGCTGTTCAACAAGCTTTATCCAGCCAGAATACACTCAAGAAAAATTTGGGGTTTGATGATTAAAGCCAATTGATAAGATGTTCTGGTCAATTATCCAATCCTAGTCTGTCTATTCCAGCAGTTTAGCCTGTGGTAGTCCTTCTAATTCAACAAGATGGAGTGTGGACAGTGGAGGTACGTTAACTGAAAACAAACAAAACAAAAAACAAAATATAAAAGACGAACAGCCAAACGTTAAAAATACATAGCTTAATTGAGAGAATATGTACATACATAGACTGTAAACTGTAAACAAAAAAATTAACTTCAAATCATCAACTTGCTAATTGCTTCGTTCTACCTTAAATTAATTAACATCAGAAAACTTAATTACCAACCACAAATCGGCAGTGACTGCCACAAGAACCAACAACGAAATGACAATGACGCAATATTAACTCCTTCATTTAGCCCAATAAATTCCCACATGACATGAATTAGCATCTTAATCTAAATCGAGTCATTAAAAATCAAGTGATTATAACAAATTATGTCTCCTTTCCCGAACTAATTATTTTTTAGATATCATATATTCCAACCCTTTTCGATCAATAAATTTTATCGACCATCGACTTACGTCGGTCGTATTCGATATCGATACTAAAACAATAAAACTGCAACATTCATAAAGAGTAAGATTTAATGGTGAATGGATAATGGATAACCTTCACGGAAGAAATTTAATGATTTTAGTCAACTATCTTAGACAGTTTTGCGACTTTGATAGATTTGGACTATAGGGAGTCGCATGTCGCATTAAATGTTTTGGTTAGCGACGGGCCGATTGAGACGGGTGACTAATCGACTCGAGTACAGGAATTTAGCTGTGACTGGGAATTTTAGTTAACGTCAGCGTCACCGTCACCTTCATAATTCACGATCACAGGACCTCCAGAGTTCATATTATGATCTTTATCTTATCGAAACTTCACACCTTCGTGTCTAGTAATTAAATCAATGTTCCACTAATTATTCTTAATTTATACTATACACCCCCTCCTCCACTCCACCCACTCCGACACCTACGAGCTAACTCCTCAATCAAGTTAATATCATCAATAATATCAAACCTCCCACTTTTTATTCGAGCTTCCCCATCGACCACAACCCCAAACAAAATACAACCTCCACCCCCTCCAAAACACCGTTATTCAACCCATCCCACTTTTTAAAACTTAATTTAACCATAAAATACTTACCATTTAATTAAAACCAAGTGCTAACATTCCTCCAACCAACTCATCCACTATCAATCAGCTAACTAACTGTACACACAGTTTTTTTCTGAACACGAGCGAGTCGCTGGCAATAAAAAAAATTAACTACAACTCCGTCCAACTCCACACATGAACATAACTATTTACAGAGAAGTCCGCCAGGTCGTATTATATAGTTAATTTTGTGAGTTAATTTTAATAGTCAGTCACCAACAGAAAGCATTAAATATCCATCCATTTAACTTATTTAGTCGGAGATGAGAATGAGGAGCAGCTCTAACTGCAAATCTCGGAGTAATAATAATCACATAACAATGATTCTAAATGTGTAACAGGCATAACTAGTGAATAAACAAGACATCCTAGGAAGTCTCCTCATTTCATTTCTCATATCAAGTCCATTGCCACTTCTCCTTCTCGCACTGCACTAAACTCAGACTGATCTTGCTCCTCTGCTCTGCTCTGCTGCTGCTTGTGTGGCTGGCGTGTGGTGATGGTGAGGATTGAGGATCGGAGAATATCTGATGATGAATGGTTTGGCTCATCCTGATTGTATGAGAGGGTACTAAAATACGTAAAGTTCTTGAAAAGTAAAGTATCCTATGCATAAATGCATAAAATCGTATTGTATTCTTATTCTACGTGCACTATAACGTATTTTTATCAAGTGGAGGTTGTAGGCTTTATAGGAAGGAGGAGTTTTGTAAAAGTGTCTGTCTGTCCGTACGTATTTTAAATTTAACTAACCCGTCAGACGCTCACACGGTGGGGTGCGCAGTATGAAATATGGTGGATGGGAGGTCATAGGTTCATAGAATGGTAAAATTATATGCAATTTGAATGAACAATCGATGCGTCACGAATGTCACGAGACATAGCCGATTGGTTGAAAATAAAATATTTACTTTCTACATTTCTCTAATTCCTTTTGAGTTTGATACAATAATTTTCACTCGGGGGGAGTATACTAAACATGATCAATTGATCAGTGTAAGATATTATATATTACAAAATTTTAATAAAGAATTAATACCTATTTTGTTTTTGTATAATTAAAATCGTCCATGTTTATCTCACGTGTTCCGGAGTTAATTATATAGCTACTCTTATACACCATCATAAAGCGTTTATTTATGCATGTACGTATTAAGTCAATTTATCTCAAAAAGAATGAATTTACTTACAAAAAATATAGGTACTTTTACGATACGGATAGTACTACTACGGCCCTTTCTGTCTGTAACGCTAAAATGCTATGCCGTACCTCTTATTTCCTTTTCGCTGAATGCAATATTATGCTTTGACATGGAACTAAGCACAATGTTGTGCATACACGTTTAGATTGAGAAGCACAAAGTCAGACATATGTATACGCATACGGTCTAACTACTTATCTTATCCCAGAACCACAAGACACCATTGCATTGCATTATTTGTAAAAAAAAAAGTATAACTCGAGTTTTTTTAAACTCAAATTCAAACATTTGCATTTAGGACATTTTATATTATAACTTGCTTTACGTTGGATTAACTCTTTTTTAGAAAGCTAAACGTTATCTATCTATTCATTCGGCATTCTTACTATTACCAATACCAATCCTCAAAACCAAGCAAAGAAGCTTTATAGCTAAAATGCTGAGACCGGGTTTTCCGTAATCCACAATATTCACATATCGATGCGATACCTGTCATGCAATATTCATTTTCCTCATTCCTAAGCATACCTATTCATATCATATCCGATCCCAATATCAAACCAAAAGCGAAGTTTTGCAGGTTGTTGCAGGACTTTTTGTATCAAATCAAATCGGATCAATCGGATAATGTATTTTGTTCCGCCACTGCACTGCTATAGCTAAATGCACTACTGTTCTCATCATCATCACATCAACCATTCGAAGTCTACTGCAAAGCAATGCACGAGTCTGTTGCATTTTGCCCCTAAAGATTTAGTATGATATGATTTAGTCAAGTAAAAGCAAGTTCACTTCAGTTTGTTGTTGATAGCAGGAGAAAGCAATGAAATGAAATGATCTGGCATGCAAAGATGCAAACATGTGATGTGATCACAACACAAAAGTAATCCGATTCGTTTGGTGCTTTGGAACAATTTCTTTCTCGCGAGAAAGCAAGTGGAGAAAGTTTGCAAGTTAAGTTATCTAATTGCAGGGTGAGTGGCACGGTTTTGTCGAGGTGCAATTAGTAGATTAGCAGCACGCAGGTATGTCTTTTTAAAATGCGAAATATTTTTTAAATTTAATTCGCATTTTGCGTACAGTGTACAGCTACAGCCTAAATAAAGTGAAGAAACAACCGATATTTTTGTATTTTAAATAATTGCTCTATATCTCGATAAGTAGAATTGAAACCACTTCTTCACTAGAATGTAGATGGGTTATTGTGTTCATTTTTCGTTTTAATTAAAAATTAAAAATTATTTATATAACACATAATATTGTATGACTTTCTTTTTTATATTGCAGGATTTTAGGCTGGGAGGCGATTATGTCGCTGGGCCCATTTGCCAGACGTTTATTCTTCGGCTGGCAAGCTTCTTCATTTAAATCATCGTCGGAGTGCTTCGTTAGGAGACTTCCTGCTAGCAAGAATGTTGACGCTGTTTTAGGAATCAGCAGTGCTTTGAGAACGCTTTCCATTGATGCTCGACTTACCTCCAAGTTACCGGTGACTTGTGGTCTGCTTTCTACACGTAAGCCTAAGCCTTTAGCTGAATAAGGATTTTCCGAAGGTTTTTAATTTTCGAAGGAGGGCCTAGTTTTGCTAATTTTGTTCATATCTATTTTTATCATATTTAGGTCTCTTATCAAGTCATCCAAGCCGACTGCATCATGTCGGAGCTTCCAGTAACTTACTGTCACCAAGATTCTCTGGTTCTGTCCTCCAAACAAGTCAACCCCAACTACTTCCTGCTCCTTCAACACCTTTACTAAATGCCACCCGCGGCATAACAAAATTTTCCCTGAGGAAGGGTCGCCGCAAGACCTGCGTCGCAGTGAAGTCCCGTTTCTTCAGACTGGATTGGGGAGGTTGGATATCATGCAAACCTGGGACGCATCGTCATTTATGGAAACAGTCTATTCAAAGAAGGAACCGATTTCGCCAACACTATTTTCGTAGTAACACAGAATGCAAAACTTTGGATAAGATGGTGACCAAGTACTGGATCAAGAAGAAGTATTTTGTGGATGACCCATACGAAAGCTATCATACCAGGGATAACTTCCGGATCACGAAGGGCGTCCGGGGAATCCAAACCATTTGGCTACGAAAAATCAAGAACTATGATCCAAGGAAGAAAGTATTGTAAAATACAAGAAACCAACGTGAATGTAGTGTTAAAATATGAATTAAAATTGTTACAAATTACTTTTTACCATCGGTTTAAAAGCCGATTCTCTGAGAGTTTTCTAGTTCGTCACATGAATGTGTTCGCTTAGGGCATTTACTCATAAAATATCTGTTGATGATTTTTGAATGAAAGATAATAAAATGTATTCGCTACTGCTGGTATTTTAAAATAACAACGATAGTAGTCCAAATTGGCTTTTAAATGCTTTAAAAATTTACTACTTAAAATAGACTATGTATATTTTTAACATCCATCATTTTACCGGTCATGCACTTGATATTCCCCATTTCATATAATATGCATCCATCAGACATTTTTAGCAATAAACCATTATATCCATAACTGTGCTTCAAACAGAATTAATTAATTGCCAATTTAGTGATTATTCATTATTAAAGTATTATAAATTGTGCTTTCACTTTTTCCTTTTAAATTTACATTTTGCATCATGGTCCATCCATGATCAGTTCATTTTTGTGCTTTGAGTCCATCGATGTGGGCATTTCATTGCATTGTCTTTGCCAGGTCCAGCTGTTTACGCCTATCTAAATGCACGCATAATAAAAATGCACTTTGCCCCAATAACTTCAATCTGAAATGGCTCTTGTTTACATGAAGTTTCCCTATTTGAGCGGCACTAAAATAGTACATGGATCGGGATCGAGTAAATGGCAAAATTTCAGCAAGCAAAAAGCAAAAGCAAAACATGATCATGTTCGTTCAGGATCACATTCATCTCACTCTACTCGACTGACTGCTCGAGGCTCTGCTCAGACTTGTTATTGTTGCGGGGAAGAAGGAAGAATAGCTTTGAATCAATCAATGCGAAAGTGCACTTTCACCTTGTCTGGGCCTTTTTTACATTCACTCGAGTGAATCTAGGACATTTGACATTTATTTGTCTTTCCAGGATTACCGACGGTGCTGTGACATGTGTTGTATTAAATTGTTGTTTTAAATCATTCGAATTTAGGGAGAACTCTTGATTGTTGATATTTTAAGCAAAGTGCTTTTAACTAATGTCAAATGTATGACGTAAATGGTGACTAACTTCGAATGTCGAAAGATAAACGCTTTCCACGTGTAGTGTTGTGGACTGTGCTTGATTGACTGGACTGGATTTAGTGGATTTGATTCTAAAATAATTTAATGTTTCAGTAAATATATGCCCAAGGGCTGGTCTTTCAAATTAAGATAAGATGTTTAGCTGAGAGACGCAGACGCTTCTGGTCATAGGTCAGTGTTAAGTCAACTTTAAGCTTGCCGGAGGAAGTATAAACAGTAAACGTTGGTTTTGATTGGAATAAAGATATATTTAGACTTTCCAAAATAAATATCAAACTGAGCGAACGTTGAAGATATAAAGAATGGAAGCCAACCACGATGGGGAGCTGGTGCGACAGCATCATACCACTCCAGGCTTGAGAGTCTCGAGCAGGGAAGGGATGAGGGTACGAATTTTAACATTATTTATCGCGAGCCCATAAAATTAAATTGTAAAAATGCATTTTGGAGCAATTTAACCTAAACTATGTTTGTATTTACTATTTGCTTTTTAGTATCGAATTCAAAGGGTCCAATCGGCAGGGAATTTTACAGGAAGAGTTTTCTGTTGTCCTTCTAGCTTTGTGAGCAAATCACATTGCGAAATTGTTCGGAGAGATCGAGCATATTGGATAAAGGATTACGGGGTAAACCAAGTCGCCTTAAATAATGTCAATGTAAAAAGAGCTTAAAGTGTGTTCAGTCTCTGCAGAATGTTATATTTGATACCTTATTTTATTACGGATTTCTTACAGAGTACAAACGGAACCTATCTGAATGGAGTCAAAATGACTGCGAATATTGAAAGAGAGCTTAGATTTGGAGACATTCTGGGTCTTGGTGTCAGTCATTTGGAAACGGATCCCAGTATAGTCGTTACCGATGTAAAGTACTTTATCCTGAAATTTCAACAGGTGTGGGTTTGTTTTAAACCTGAATGTATGCGATCTGATAGTAGAAGATGATCCGAATTACTGAAAACTAGTATGTATGTAGTTAACTTTATGGAATGTCTTTGATGAATATGTTCATATAGGTCACCCCAGCAGATGTGGAGCTTGTTGAATTCGACGATGAGGAGGATGACATTGAAATTTTATGCGAATCTCCTCCGAAACCCACCAGAGGAACTAGTCCTTCCTCTTCTGTGACAACCTCCAAACCAATGCCTCCGCCACCTCCTCCTCCTATTATTTCCAAACCGAAACAACCTGGTCCGCTAGCAGCTGGTAGTAGAATGAACCGTGAATCTCCATCTCCCGGACCATCTAGTGATAGCATTGCTAAGAATTCCACGTCATCAAATAAAACGAAATCATCTTTTGAGCCTGAGCCTCGTAGTGCTGGAATCATTAGTGACAATGGAAGTATGAAAAGTGATGGTGATCAAGAGCACAATAAGTCACTGCAGGAACCAAGGCGGAAGCGGTTAAAACCAACGCCTCATTCAAGCAGCGATGATTCTAGTGATGGACTAGGAGATGGTCCTAGTCCGTACTCAAACAAAAAGTCATCTAATGGAGGTGCCCATACCGTGCGTGAAGCATACTCGGGCCGCTCAACCGACGAAAGCTCATCGTCAGACGATGATGATAAAAATATTAGTACAAAGCGCAGAAATAAATCCAAATCGCCTACCTATAATTCGTATAAACATAATTTAAATGTTCCTGCTAAACCCCACACCAAAGGTCCTTCAAGTTCAAATACTAAATTGCCGACGGTAACAGCTCGCAAGAAGACATGCCATTTGTCAGAAGATGAAGCGAAGAAACAAAAGTTGCGGAAATTGAAACGAGAAGCGGCACGGAAATTAGAGGCATTGAAAAGGAAAGCCCTTGAAGTGCCTTGCCATGTACAGTTAACTAATATCATCGTAGAGGATAAAGCTGGGAAATATGTAGTGGGTAGGTATATTCTGGACTTGCTTAAATATGAAGCTGTCATCAAAAGAGTACGAAGCCAATTCCGGGCTTCTCTATCTGAAAATAAAAGAAAGCAGCCGCGACATTTCGTTGAGCCACATCGAAATTCTGGAAATCGTAAAGGTAGTAGCGTTAGCGTTAATGACTTCAGTTTTAGTATTTAGTTAAATTAGTTAACTTAAATATCTATTCACAGAGATTAACTATGATTTTTACCATGAATCTGGGGTTTGCTTAATTTTGAATCATAAATATTTAGATCCTGAGAGAGAGGATAGCGTACCAAGAAAGAAAACGAGGATAATAACTTTATCATCCTCTGATTCTGAAAAAGAGAAAATCAAGAAACCCCCGACGAAACCGTTACCTTCGTCGTCTTCTTCGGAATCTAACTCTGAAAGTGAGGAAGTCAGGAATGTGCCGAAGAAGCCGGTATATTCTATTCGCTCTGAATCAGAGTCTGAGTCAGGGTGTATTTCAAAAAATAGACGCCAACCGAAAAGCCCTCAGGACGTACACGGTATGTCAACAGTAAGCATTCCTGACGTGGATCTACCATCAGACAGAGATGATGATATTGATTCTAGTGATAAGGATGAAAATGAAACAAATCTCAAACGAGATACTGAAACATCGAATAACACTACAAATCCAGTACCCGCTGCAGTAACATCGGCGACGAAACCGCGGTTCACGCAGAGGTTGGATAATGCTCCTTTACCCAGATTTGCGCAACGAGCGCAGGAGAAGCACGCTGGTTTTAAAAAGCCCCTACCTTCAACCTCCTTTTATAAAAATCGGGAAAACGAATTAAACAAATCCCGTAGCGATCGTGTTGCAACAGAACGTGAGTTCCGGTCTATGTCCACAGAAGAACAGAAACAAGCGAGAAGTGAAAAGCTGAAAGCTCTTGAATTGAAAAAGCAGCAGGCTAGGAAGGAGGATACGAAGGGCAGTAACAATAAACCAATAATGGCGAAACCAAAGGTAAAAATGACAACCCGAAATCGGAACCAAGACCTGATGGAAGACATTGTCGGGGAGAAATTCAAGGATACGGACTCGGTTATAGGCGGAGTGAAGGAAAATTTTGACTCCAATCACAGGCCCCCCAATAGGCCCAGGGAGTATGAACGCACAGATAAGGCAGAAGCCACGTTTCCCAGCAATCCCACATTGTTTACCAGGAGAATGGAAGAAAAGATAAATGACTCCGTGAAATCGTCAATTCCAACTCCGCAACCATCTACTTCATTTGCAGTACCCCATCCTGTCGTGCCTATAATTCCTCCAAAGTCTCAACTCCCAACAGCTCCGGTAATAAACGGAGCGCGTATGAATTTAAAGCCAGGCGCGGAAGTAATTATGTCCCCTCCACCGGGAGTTGGGATACCTACTAATTATAGAGAAAAAGACAAGCAATCTTCATCTGGGTCATCAAGAAGACCAACACATATACCACGACAACCCTTTATGGCTGACCAGGATATTTACAAGCGTATGTGTGATTGGAATCCAAGGTGGATTGAGGTGGGTAGACTTCGTGAGGTATTTTGAAGGCATGCTGCTAATTTTATATTAATATTTTCTTGTGAATTTAATTGCTCAATACATACCTACTCCAATGTTGCAGGAGCAAAAAAAAATGAAACAAGAGCCACCCATACTTTCTACTGACTTACATACCACGATGACATTGACCAGTTACGTAAACTTCCAAGACTATTTTAATACATATTATCCGCTACTGCTGTGTGAAATATGGTCCGAAGTTAGTGACGAAAATAATAGCAAGCCCAAACGAATCGAGGAAACTCCACCAATTCGGCAGTAAGTCATCTCTCTTATTGTAGTAATTACTCTCTTACTCTTGCTCAAAATGATTAGCGTAAAAAACCGAAAACATCTCCATAATTGATATTGATTAACAAAGTTGTTACAATTTGAATAATTGAATAATGTATGTTATTTATACCTTTCCAGGAGCATCACTGCATACTCAATAAAAATTGACAATTTTAAAAAATGTGCAAGTTGTCCTCTCCCGTTTTCCAAAGGAAAGTCCACGGGAAAGGACGAAGTAGAGAGCGGGGACAAATCTTGGTGTACCATCACTTATCATGGTAACTTTTTACTCCCGTTAGATGGTTTTTAATCTTCCCTATCTTTCAAAAATCTGTATTGAATACAGTATATTGTCTGTATGTATTCTAGCATGGACAAGGCACGAACATGAAATCAACAGCAAAAAAAACTTTCTGACGCTAAGTATTCATGGAACTGAAAAACGCTCAAATAGAAAGTTATGTAAACCTATATTTGCTTTCTCGGATTTCAATTCCGAAAAATATGACATAGTAGATGAGCACAGAGGGAACTGTGATCAGCGCCTCAAAAAGCAGAGCGATCCTAATTTCAGAGGTAAATATTTGCCACGGAATCTAATCCTTTTACGTTTACCTTTGTGTGTTTATTATTTTTATTTTGTTTTACTGATTTATTTTTTTAAATCTTAGGCAATGGTTATCGCTTTACGGAGACCATAGTATGCAAATTAGGGTCCAATTTTGTCATTGACACTACCCAAACTGGAATAATCAAGAGACATATATATGTGCAATCACAAATTAAAGAATTTCGGGCATTAAACGAGCTTCAATCAACGAAGTTGTATTGGAATATTGTTTCGCCCCCGGAAATTAAAACTCCTTGGAAGCCACCACTGGAGAGTGGACCCGTGGACCAACAACATAACATGATATCCCTCTGCATGCATGTAATTTTTCTTTTGATTTATATTAATGCGTCAAATTGTTATATTAGAAGTGCCAAAAAATGATACGGTTTGAAGTGTATATAATATTTATCTTACAAATTAGTTAAACCCTGAGCAAAGATCAATGGTAAAACATGTGACAGATCGAGTATTCTCTAATGACCCAGAGCTAATGTTAATGCACGGCCCACCTGGTAAGTCATGATGTCAAGAGTAAAAGTAATAAAAGTATTACTTTAATTATAGTGCCAAGGTCAAACAATTCGTATTCCTTTTTGTAACGATTGAAGATGTCGATTTTATTTTCCTATTTTAATACCTACAGGGACCGGAAAAACGCAAACGCTGGTAGCTCTCATTATGCAATTGCTTGATACGAGTGCAAAGAAACGTCTTCCCATCGACAAGCAAAGGATTCTGGTTTGTACACCATCTAATGCAGCCATTGATGAAATTATGAGAAGATTGATTGATGCCAAGAATAAGCTGCCTGCTGGTAAAATTTATATGATTTACCATTGATGCATTTGTCATACATGGATCAATAATTTTATTTTACTCATCGATCTATCTTCTTGAAATTTTGTAGGTCGAAAGTTAGAGATCATAAGGATAGGCGACAACTACTCCAGGGGCTTGGAGCCCTACTCGCTTACTGCTAAAGTGAAAGCTAGGGATGAAACGAGGGCCAACACGCGAAGTTTACAAGCGGAGGTAGAAATTATGCGGCTAAATAATGCAATTATGACACTTGTCCATGTCTTTACTCCAATTGGTTCTCTGATTTAATGTTTATAAGCAACTAACAATGAAAAAAAAATGCCTTTTGTTCATAGTTAACAGAAATAGAAAATGAAATTGAAGAGGCGAAGGTGGAACTTAGTGAACTGAAAAAGAAGAAAAAAGACCCTATTCAAATCGATTCCAAAGGCTCTTTTGTACGAGAATTGGAAGCCAAGAAAGTCCAACTACAAAATGATCTTCATCCTTCGGGAAAGGTAACTATCATTGCAATTACAAATCTATCAATTATATTATCGCGATGGATTGATTATATTAATACGTTGTTAACCTGTTGGCGAGTTTAGAGAAAGGATCCGAAGAACATGAACGACAATAAAAGGCAGGATGTCATCAGGGAGGCTCAAGTAATCTGTACGACACTGTGTTCCAGTGCCAACTCTCAATTAAAGAACTCCTTTGCTAATAGTTTGTACGTATTAAAATGAGGAAAAATTTCTTTTGAATGTAGTAATATCATATACCTAACCTAGTAGTATTTAGTACCTATGTATGATGTACTTTTTATTCGTTAGACAAGCTAGTCAAAAGCCGTTTTTGTGCTGCATCGTTGATGAAGCATCACAAACAACTGAGCCAGAAACTCTTCTTCCGCTAGTTTATAATGTGGACAAGCTGTTACTTGTTGGTGATCCTGAACAATTGGGTGCGACAGTGCGATCATCCGTAAGTTTTTGAGTTTTATGCTGTTTTTCTTTAATGTGTATTGGTGTGCAACATGATTTATAATTGGTTATGTATGATTTTATTTAGGTTGCCGAAACCAAAGGTTATGGCCAGTCACTGTTTTCCAGACTGTATAAATTTTATAGTAGGAAGGCTTGTAATCCAGTCATGATGCTAAAACGGCAGTACAGAATGCATTCGGAAATTCTGAAGTGGCCTAATAGCTACTGTTATGAGGGACAATTGCAGACAATTTACCAACCTCCTTCGTCTTTCCCACTACGCCCATACTATTTTCTAAA